>DWQX01006306.1:0-11549 GCA_018245475.1 Pharmacophagus antenor | reverse complement strand
GCTCATCCCGTGATGCCGCCCTTACCTCGTCTTCGTCGCCCGACTCGTCGGGTGATGAGGATTGGGTCTGGGATGGCTGAGGGGGAGGGAGCAGTGAGGATTAGCGGTTTACCGCCGCGGGGTTTAAGTGGGTAGCCCCTGGGCCAATTCCCAAGAAAAGTGCCTTTTTCAGGGCGCCGGTAGCCCCACATACGTCTCCCCCTTCCCACTATATGGTGCAGCAATGCATTTCCCCGCGCAAACAAAAAGAAAAAAGGTTTATGAAAACCTCATATAACGTGTTTACAAGAATATAGGTTGTCGTTACATAATTTTACTATTATATAAAATATCTTATATAATTTTAACAAAAAATAACACAATGTAATTGTAGTACATCGCATAAGCGTTGTTAAATTGTTGAACGTGTAAATAATTTATAATAATTATTATAATATACAATGAAAAGGATCATATTAATTTAGAAATTATGAAATATGAAAGCAGAAGTAAGTTTGTTCATTCATGACATAAAAAATATTCTAAAGTATTTACTCATGATATAAGTTAGTGTTACAATAGACCATTTAATGTGATTAAAACATATTACCTAAATATATTAATAAATCAATTCAATCTTAATAAAACCGAATCGAACAACTATAATGATTCGAAAGATATCCGACTCACACAAGCCTGGAGGAAATACGTGACCCACTGTCATCTACGCTTATTTTGGATTCTAAGTCGCATAAGTCGCGATTTAAACCTTTTTTCATAAAACCCCCTCGCATCCGGTGCACGAGCGCCTACGTTCAAAGCGTTGGGGCAACAAACGAGTAATAAATCTCAACTCGACTAATCCAAACAGAGTTCACGAAAGAAAAAGTGCTCGTAAATGTTGTATCACGTGCGCAGACATTTTTATAAACCGTTTTCTTTTTACGGTGTGTAGATAAAGAACTGGTGCATGGACATTCGTATAATAAAACCTACAACACACTTTAAACTTACGCATAATGGTCCTTTTTCTCTATGAATTTTAAGTGTCGGCGATTTAGGTAACTGTTTGCAGTCATGACGGCAGATTGATTGAGAGTAGTTGCTACCTAGGCGCCTTTGAAAAATACCTACCACCATCGAAATTAGTGTAGTTCACATATGTGGCCTGAGAACCGAACCAGGAACTTCAGAGTTACGAAGCAAGCGGCAAATCATTGCATTAAGGAAACATTTAATAAATTTTAACTTTATATAAATTACAAAAATAAAATAAAAAATATGTTTTACAAGAAAATGTTAAAGGGAAAATATTTAATAAATTATTTAAACAAAAATGATTTCATAAATATAAAACCTGTTTGGGGAAATGGAAATAATTATAAGCTACAACTAAATATTTCAATTCAAAATACTAATACTCAATCAAACAACAAGAAATCCCTAAAGCTAAAATGAAATGCTGGTTCTTCAATGCATATTACGATGCAATTTGAAAGTTCTTGCCATCGTCAGAAGTAAAATCAGCAATTTGCAAAATTGCAGTAACGTGAGGGTCTCCAGTAATTGCATCCTCTTCCCGATACCGACGAAAGCGACAAATAAATATCAGTAGATTTCACTCTTAGGAAAAGTGTTCGTCGATGGAAATTGATGTGGATTGTTGGGTAATAGCAAATAAATGAGAACCTCATTTTAATAGAGTAATTTAATGGACCGAAAACGAAATTGCAACCTTTTGTTCATAATGTTGCATAAATCACGTTTTTGTACAAGTAACGTTATATATGTATTATTTACACATGATGATTACATATAGTTTTTTGTAACGTATACTGGCAAACATTCCGCTGAGACAGATCTTCGACTATGTACTGACTATAAGTTTTTTTTTTGTTTTTGCTCTGTTGGAAGGTGACAGTTTAGTGAACATTTCATGCTTTTCCCAAGTATGTAAGTATTTTTTATAAGTATGTATACATTTTGAAATATACAATAACAGTTATTCTTAACGTACATTTATCTTCGATATTACAGTTTAAATTAACATCTGTGATTACTTTTTCAATAGTATTAAAGAACAAAAAAATATGATTTAATCAGTTTATCATAGTAAAAATTGTTTCTGTTTAAATCTTACGATGCCAACTTAATATTTATTGTTTAATTGGAAAGATCTGTATGATTTATTCAAATAAAATAATAATAATAAAAGTTTAATAGAAAGTAATGTACAAATTTTTGAACGCATTTAATGTTCAGTTGTTGTGTTTGTTGCAGGAAAAAGTAAAGAGTATAGAATTTTTCAACAAGAATATTGGATGGCAAATGACTTTCATGTTTTTACTAGATAATGTATAAAGTCCCATATCTGGTAAAAAAAACTGTAAAATTGAACAAGATATATTAAAAACTGAAAAAAGTAAAAATTATAACACAGAAAATAATTGTGTGAAAGTTGTAAAGCGAACAAAATTTAGAAGTCACAAATAAACGAATAATCGCCCCAAGTTCTTATCTAAATTTCTCTGAAATTCCAAATCTTAAAATTTATTTATTTTTATATAAGAAGGCAATAAATTTTTGGCTTTCTGAGTAATAAAAGTTCTTTCATCAAAGTGATTTTATTTGTTAATTTTAAATTAAAAAATAAATATTCTTTCACATGTACAGCTTGCAACTGTTTATCGACATGAACAAAGAATGTTTTAGTTTTTTTTTTATTTAACCAAACAAATGTATTTTTAAATACATTAAGTTTAATATTACCTTTTTCTCTGTCTTTATGGTATTATATTTATAATAAGATATAAATTAGCTGCTATTTTGAATATCAAATGTAAATATTGTACAGGTACAGAGGGTTGTTTTGTTAATATACAGAAGTTTGAATGGCGCTTGACCACAACACCTGCAGATGACGTCTCAAGCCAACGCTCACGGGTTGGTATTAAAATTTCTATGACGGGGTAAGGTCCAACCGAAATTGTGTCCGCTTTGCGGCAATGGTCCAATCATCGTAACGTCAACATACGACAAGAGGGCATAAAGCGCGACCCTAACCTTTACACGGGTCGACGGAATATATGTACACATGTTTGAGCTAAGCTCGTTAACTTGCAATGTTGAACTTATAATATTGAATATATGATAATCTAAATACTTTTTCTTTATGTTAGCTAATAACTACTGTAAATCCAGTCTATTTCATAAGTAAAAAAATATACTTCTTAAGCCAACATTAAATTTTCCAAAAAAAGTGACCGTCTTGGTTCATTGCAGACCTTTGTTCAACGTGAGTCTGTTGTAACAGTATATTTCCACATATAAATATGTCAGCTTTGTTATTATAACTTTCTAATAGTTATATTATTTTAATCGATTTTTCTGTTTCTCAAACTGTGTTCTCATCCATAATTCATTAAAATCGATTAAAATATAAAACTTTTAGTTTACTGGAAATTTCATTTCATGGTTTTATTCTGTTTTACAACAATATCTTTTAATTAAAAATTATGTTTAATTAAGTATTTATTTCGCTACTGTTAAGGAGTGATGTTACACCTAAACAAAAATATGAGAACAATTGATCTTAAAATATTGCCGTTGACTGAAACAAATAGCAGTTTATTGTTCGCTATTTGGTTTTTAAAAAAAAATCTACCTGCTCAACAAAGCTACGGGTTTTCAACACGGCTGACAAAATTTAACTTCGCTTTCATAACTTATTTTCACATCAAAGCTTCATTGTTATAAGTGACTGTTATTCAACTTCAATACAGACTGTAAATACAAACGGAGCTATATGCTTCTTTTATAACGAAATATCAAAGTAATAAATAAAATGTTATTATGTCCACATTCATTATGAACTGCCACTTTGATAACAGTGAAACATGCAAATTCTTAATGTTATATAATTTAAAACTGGGACGATCTTCACAGTTAAAAAGACATAAAATATTCCTTCACTAATTAGACGTGAGGCAAGATCCAACAGCCATACACAAAAAAAAATACGTCACAACTTTGTAGGCTAAGCCTTCTTGGAGTTTCGAAGGACCCTCATATGACAATAGCAACGTAAAAGAATCCATCATACGTAAGTAATAGATGCTTTAAGAATCTCTGCCACAAATGACAAAACAATTTAAAAATACTTTCAACAAAATACAATCATATTAAAACAGTTAATATTTAATAAATTTTAATAAAACCTTTTTTGTACTAACGTTTAATTCTGAATACTTTATTATCTCTATAACGATTTCATAGAATAGACATAAATGATACAGTATTTGCCTAAAAAATGGATAATATGGTAATGAATAATTAGAAAAATGTTTAAGAAATTACTTATAACAATATAAATTCAATAATGTGTAATATAATCTGATTTTCAGATCATGGATCGGATGTTCAAGTTACTATCACATTGTTTACAGTAAATGGAATGCGTACGTTTTGCTAGTAATAATCTGCGGAACCACATCATGACCGAGTGTAATTTAAAATGTCCATGCTCAAGGTTACTCTGCGCGATAAAATCAGTAAAGAGATTTGTACAAGAATTTAAATCACTGACAGACCAGGAGTTGATACTGATAATTGGCAAATGGCAGAAATTGAACAAGTAGGGAGTAAGGTTCTAGACTGGTGGCCATATATAGATTGTAGTTATAGCCCCGACAATTACGAAAATGCAATGGAAACCAGCTTTAGTATACTATTGTATATGATAGAAGATGTACTGGAGGTTCAGATAAAATGTTAAAATACATTTTTTTAATTTGTTAACGTGCTTATGCAACTAAACACTGATGTAGGATCACGTGCTTTGTGCTTAATAACATAATTATTAAACATTTTTATGATATTAATGCTTTCAAAACTTGATTCTTTCAAATTATGAAATATCAAAAATCAAGTTTTGTACTTATAAGAATATTTGTATTATATAATTTATACAATTTTTATAATAATTTATTGTACCATAAGAGAAAAACAGGCGGAATTAACTAATAATAGTAATATGTAATTTAGTCAATTGGATAATTGAATAAAATTATATGTATATTATTTCAAAAATAAAATATGTCTCCCATCTTAAGCTTGTATTAATTAAACTAAATAAATCAATAAATAAAGCAAAAATATTATATTCGTAATGTAAAAGTCATCTAAATAGTGAAATAAAAATTTAGCTATCATTTATTTTTATTTGCAGAGATAGTAATCAAAAAATTATTAAAGTGTAAACACAAAGTTTTCTTAAAGATGACATGCATTTACATCATCATATATTAATGAAAGCATTATCATATTTAGTAATTACATTTCAACAAAAATATTTAAATTTATGAGATTTTACGAAGCCTCCAAATGAGGTATTAAAAGAAGTTTTATTAGCCATATCACTTTTTTTAAAACCACTCCGCCAATCACCTAAAAGAACAGCAGACCGCAACTGTAAAAAAATATCTTCCGGTGAAACTATGAACAGCGGCAAAAACTTTGTTATGGGTGCGCAATGTTTTTAACGAGAGTTTTTGTAAAAACGCCGTGCTATGCATCAAGTTTAATATTAGTAACAAAATTTTCCGCTCCGGGGCAGGTAACTTTTGTCTGCAACTTCTCTGTCTACATTCTGTGCTTGCGACAGCATTCGTAACTATCCCTTAACGCATAGGTGCCTATGCACATTCAACAATCTCCTCTCATCTGATATAATTGTTACATAATTATAAAGATTAAATATCTTTTCTCTTATTATAAAATATTTTTTTATTAAAATCGAAGAATTTTAACTACTGTTACCTCTAAAATTTTACAAAATAATTATAATTTTTATGCAAATTTTAGCAGTATAATGCAATGTTTTGTTTATGTGATATATATAAATAGAAACTTTTCGGATACTTTTAAAAAGGACATTATTTAGACGTTTCCTGCTTCAGGATCGTTTGTATTTAAACTCTATTCGATTATATAAACAAGACATCCACCTGATTGTAAGTGATACGCTACAATTTTATCAGCGCCACATTTGACTCGTCGCTCTAAAGCAAGATCTCGTGTCTAGTTAATTCAATAACTTTCCTAGCTAGCACCTAGAACCGGAACACTAATTTTTGGCGGTAAAAGAAAGAACTGCATAGATAGCTACCAAGTCGTTTTTCTCCGAAAGAAACCTTTATAAGATTTTATTTGTTTCTCGTAATGACACCTCGATTTATTTAAGTTTTTGTCATAAGCAAGAAAGGCAAGCGTGCATGCGGTCCACGTGATGGAAAGCGATCACTCTCGCCCATAGCCAACTGCAACATTCGAGAAGTCACAGCTACATTGTCGCCGTTTAAAAAACAAGCAGGCTCTTTTCTTGAAAAATAAAAATAATAAACACATTTTACATTTATCTGACCGTATAAAAACCGAACGTATTTCGCAAGAGGTGTTTCGATTTAACGGTCTTAAAGATAATCCTCTCCCCTACTAATCCAAGATTTGCTAGCAATTACAGTGATATCTGATAATCATGACTACAATAAATTGTAACAAAAATTACGTTCTACGATAACGTACTTGTTTCTCTAACGTAAACATTGTTATCCAGTCGTAAAAATGTTTATTTCACTCGACTATTGCTATAAACATTGCAAACATCGCCTCTGATTATTGAACCGACTGTTTAAATATATCATTTATTATTCCTTGAAATACATACGTGTTCATCGATTATGATAACATTATTCAGCCGAAGATAGTTCCCCTTAGGCCTCAAAATAATTATATTATAATACGAAAAAATAAAAAGAAAAATGTAACATCTTTAAAATTCATTAATGATTGCTGTAAATAAATTTTTCTTTTCACTGAAATTCTTTTTACAATAATAAGAACACATTACGGTATACTTAAAGCAGTAAATAAAAATAACTTAACGTTTTATTGAAGCCGGAGAAAATGGTGCAATAAAGGGAGACTTGTCTTGAAACACAATGACAAAAAGTTGAACGATAAAATGCTCACAGTTTTTAATTTCCGTCTCAAGTTCGCACCGCTTTATGAGATTTAAATGAAACAACAAGTTCGTGAAACATTTAATTAGTGGTGCCAAGAGTTAAGCGGAAATGAAACATCCAACGAGCGTTGTTGGACGGAACACCTTGCATGCGTGACTATATAAACGCTAAATTTTCATATTTATTTCGTTTTGTTATTTACGAAATTCTTATTAAATTCTGGCAGTAACGGTACCTTAAAAAACATCAACGAGCTTTTAATAAAATAATCTGTGCATAGAGATATTTCCAGAGTTTCCTTTTTTCCTACAGATTAGAATCCATTACTTGGTTGATAATATTTTTAATGTTGTCGTTGTCGAGAGTTTAACCAACAACTCCGTAACGTCAAAAAATAAACATTATCAACATCAAACAAAATTGTAAAGATAAGCTACATTAATACTGTATTGCCTTAATATATATTGATATTTATTTGAAAGTAAAGACACCGTAATAAAAAGAAATAAAAAAAAATCCAAATTCAAAAGTTTTCTATTAACATTGATTAAATCGTTATGTAGAAGTCAATAAACTCTTAATGTGTATAACATAAACCTTCATATTTAACGCATACTTCATAAATACGCTGAACAAAATAAAATATCACTTACAATTCTGAAAAGAAAACTGCGAACAAACGTTGCTTTCTCTATGCAAACGACGCAGTCTGTTTGGCGAAAGTTTTCAAGAATTAAGACCATAAGAATACATGTCTTGTGTAGAATTTATTTCAATGACAAGATCTTGTTACATTCAGTATAATGTATATCCATGTTATATTATTGTAAAAGAATTTTTCTACCTGATTATACAGTAACAGAATTCTTAATCGTTTATAAGCTATTATCACACACAGTAATTGCACATGTTTATTTTTAAAGAATTTCAAATTTTCAGATTATAATTCTGAAATACATTGAAGCCACAGTTCAAAACAACGTAAAATTGTATTGCTTCGTACAATACATTTATATAAGTGCAAATTTAAAAGATAACTTGTCTTTATTTTAAAGAAAGTACTCAATAGCGCTACCAAAAGTCATCAAACAATACACTTCTCAATACAAGTGACGTATGGAGTAAAAGTTTAAATTAAATCTCCGTTGTTGCTCGTGTTATGTGCCAAAACTCGGAACTTTCGTAATACATTGCAAGACACATATTTCAAGATTTTAACTCCCGATGTCGGATGTAATTTGTAATTACATCAATATGTAGTAAGTATTTTGTTATTTTGTTGATAGGATAATGATAATTTTTCAGGGAAGGTAAACAGAAAAAAACATTTTATTCATGTGTTTATTACATAAAATTACAAATCGAGTATAGTAAACATGTGTAATAAACGATTAATATTGATTTCAAATAATATACTCCGTGAATTTAATACATTTACTGTTCTAAAATTAGAAATTAAAATATTACTGGTACTTCTCAAATAAGTAAAGCTTCCTGAAACATTTCGTCAAAGAAAAATAAAGCTTAAAAATGCGACAGCATTTGTCTTTAAACTGTTCGATAGTTTGTGTAGTTTGCACCGAAATATTAAATCCTAGAGCGGTGCACTCAACTTTGTAGACAAATGCGCCAGGATTGGAGCGACGACAAATCGTACCTATTTGTTTTGGTCGTCAGACTTGTCGGTGCAACTTTGCTACTGCATGACGTCTTAAAAATCACAGGATTGTTTTTGCTTTGTCGGTAAAAGGAAGACATACCTGTAACCTACAAATCCCGCATTACCTGTCAGATTAGACGTCAGTCGAAAAACGAAATATGTCTACCATACTTTAATTTTAATTTAGAAATCAATGGAGAAGGCAAAATACCTCTATCCGTAATTTAAAAGTTATTCGTAGCATTATGTAGCTTATCACAAAAAAATAAAAATAACGCTATAATTTATAATATATAAAGGACATGAGAAGCTTTTATTAAAGATGGCTCGTATTTAGATCATAATTAAATGGACAAATTGTTCGATAATCAAATTATCAAACTATCTTCTTATAAACAAAACACTACTAGGAGAAAATAATTCCTTCTCTATTATCAATACAATGTTTGAAAAAATATCTCTCCCTCACTAGGGTTACAAATTAATGTCTCATTACAGATTTCATATCCTAAATTCATATTCGTTAACATTCGAATGCTTCGGAACGCTCACATAGTACGATTATATAGCAAAGATTATAGAAAATGCATCGACGTCTAAACAAAGGTTTCCGTTTTTCCATAATAACGATTTAATAAAGCTGCGTTAGTGCTGGTTATTACTTGATTTACAAGGCAACGTACGATGCCGTGCATATGTGTGCAGTCAGAGTGAATTTAATAAAGTGTGTGAGAGCAGGCGTGAATATTGTATTAAGAGTAATTTGATTACACATAACTTCTTGTTCCGAGTATTACTTTAGAGTCTTCTGTATTCAAAGTAAAGCACTGAATGCAATTTACAAAATGACCGAAAGTGTTGCATAGTAATATCATCAAAGATTATTCTGTTTTATGACTAAACAGAAACTACAATGAAAACCTGAAGTAGTTTTTGTTTTAAAAAATAAAAAAAATATCTCATTAGCCATAATGGATAAACAATTTTATTGTGTTCAGATTTCAGAAAAATTATATCTAATTAGTATTTTCAAGTAAAAAGAAGTTCTTCTGTCTCAAATATAGATCGTTAACGTAATTTTATATTTCAAAATATATTATAGCATCTCAATACATAGTGTCTGGCGTACCGAAAATAAAGTTAAGGCGTAAAAAGATTATGAAGAAACATTAATAGTTATATCTTCAGATTATTCCGGTACCCAGTTTTAATAAACACAAAAGTTTCTAATTAGAGATAGTTTAAGTTAATATTTGATATTCGTTTTACTATCACTGTATATTTCAATTGCTCATCCAAGTTTACTGGTTTAAAATAAAACCAGGTTATACTAATTTGATAGGTCAAGCAATGTCAGAAGTAGATCAAGTTGTTGATACCCGCATTTATTTATAGCTTTTTTTTCGAAGTTAAAAGAAAAATAATTAATTGGAATAGCAGTTGGAGGAAATTTTTATTTCGTTGGAAGAGATTTTCATTTAAAAAACTTGTATTAAAATATTAGTATATTTTATTTAATTTAAGAGTTCACGTTTTACGAAGCGTTTCTCTTAAGATTTTTTCGACATAATAAGCTCTCTACTAACTACTTTAGCCAAATTATAAAATGTTATAAACGTTGACGTACAAAGCCATTTGTCGCATTTCACGAAATATACCAATCGGTTATATTCTGCCTTAGATGTTAAGTTAAAGGTCTGTTAAGGGTAATGAAAAAAATCTTTATTGCCATTTTCTATAACCAAAAAAACGTGACAGCGTACTTGTACAATGGGATAATCAGATATTGCGATGCCTACATTATCAAGGTAATTACTAGCCATCTCTATTATTTTCGCGTCACAAAGTAAGGTATATCTTTTCGCAACTCTCATTTATTTCTTTTACTTACTGTTAAAATAGAATCAGCGATTTATGAGTGAAAAGTAAGAAAGATGCGTGTACATCCGCATTTTTAATAATTATAGATAATACTCGTAGATAGATGTGGATAGTGACATCAAAGTTAAAGAATTTTAAGGAGTATTCCAAACGCGAGAAATAAATTAACGTAACTATGTAATGCTAACAGTTAGCTGCTTTTTGCCTCCATTAGTGAGATGACGCAAGTGCCTTACGCTGTTCTTACGATTTCTATGTTAAGTACTTACTGTGGTCACGTCGAAAGGCACTAATGTGCAATATTAAGTAATGGTGAAAGTAAAAGTACTACATGACATGAATATTGTACATCAATGTTATCTCAGATACCAATAAAGTTGAAACGTTTTCTGGAATGAGATACATTGAATCCTTGAATACCATTAAACATTTGTTCTTTAATAATAATACCTGACTAAAATGTCAAATTAATAACAGTAAATTATAACATAATTTTTCACAAAACTATCACTATCAATTCATATAATTAATAAAACCAGAAAATGTTGGTCGCAATTATATTATTTTTATAGCTATCTAAATTAGAACTAACAATTTGAGTTGAAACTTTACTAATCTCGAATCCTTGTTATCTTATACGCCACTTAAGATCAAAACTTGGCCGTTTCGCTGTGCTCGGTAATAAAGATCCTGAACCAAACTGCCCTTAGTTTCCCATGTCTGCGCGTTATCACTGGATCTGTTCCCTAGAGAGTTGTATTTACACTCGTTGTTTTATTCATGAGCTTTGTTTGAATAAAGATGAGTGATCCGCAACTAGCGATGAACTGATCTCAACACCGTTAAAGTCAAATTTATAGTCAAACGCATTACTGTAATTAAATTATAGTCTTACAAGAAAGCGTTACTATTTAAAATTGTTTACAGACTTAGTAAATTCTAATTTCTGAGTTCTAATTCAAAAATATCACAAATTAAGTTAAAAATTACTATATATATATATATAT
>DWQX01006305.1:0-11550 GCA_018245475.1 Pharmacophagus antenor | reverse complement strand
TATATATATATATATATATATAAATCGTTACCGAATTCTAAGTTACGAATGTACTAGTATTTCCCATTTAATGCTAGATTTACCGACACATTTTTGATAACCAACCTAAGATAAAAGAGGTCCGCATACTGATTTTTATACCGCCTCTGGCAACATTGTTCTACACATTTTACAATAATGCTGAAAATCACTACAGACTCGATAAGAAAATCATAAAAATTTCTCGATAGTTATATTGTTTAACCGCTAGTTTCAGAGACATGAAATTTTAAGGATTTTTGAAATTCCAACTTTGAACAGGCGAAGAAGAGAGTTCAAATTTCACTAAAACTATATCTATAGCCCGTGGCGATTGATTTGAAAAACACGTAATTAAATAAAAAAAAAATGTTACCACGGCCGGAGTACCTTTCGCATTTGAATTTTGCATTTCAATTTCCAAGTACCTTTTGCGTTGCTTTGCCGCACCGCTGTGGTCTTTCCCATATGCTGTTGAATAATTACAATCAGTGAATATAAAATTGCTTCAGTAGTGCATCATTCATTTTAAATAGACTTATTTAATTATACTTTTGTACAACGCACGGGTCAGCGTAGTGAATGAGTACTATAGAGAAGCATGAATAAATAGAAATTGAAAAAAAAAAAAATCTGGAACAGAAATTATGAATAGATCAAAAAGTTAGTTAAAGATTTTTGTAATTTTGAACTCTGTGATATACTTAAATAGAATTATCAAAATCGTACCTACTTTCAACTGAATTAACAGATTAAAAATCTACTCTTCATTTAATTAAAGTTGATTTTTAATTATTTTTAGGAATCTCGGAGAGGGTCCCTCAAATAAAAAGTGTGCGAGAATCGAGATGCTTTCTATAAATTAATTTATTTGACGCCAAAAAGTGCTACAAGGTAGCATATTTTAAATAAATGGCTTTCATTTAGACTTTGGAACGACGAAAAAGATGTTAGTTATGTGGAGACACGTATTAAGAGAAACAAAAATATAAAAAAATGTACGAAACGCTATTTTCTAATATTATCATTATAAGCCAATGATTAGTTGTTGACAAATCTTAAAGCTTTATCGGACCCTAGAGACCCGGATCCAGAATCCGCGAATTAAATAAATACGCAACGGTTAACGAGGAAAAATAACACCCGAATTCCCGAGGGGTTCTCGGCGCCCCTTCGTCAGAAGCGAACCATGGAGTGTAGGCCCTCGCCCGTCTTCGACAATCACGTAGCTCGCCCCAGAGACAGATTAAGTCAGCTTCTCTGGGCAGTGTAGTGTGTGTAGTGACGGATCACCGGATTCGCAAGCTAGTATCCAGATGAAGCTGTAACTAACAGCCGTTAAAAAGACTAACAGCGCAAACATCACGTAAGGTTGTCTGGTAGAGACCACTTTCAGCAGTAAGACCGCAGTTCGCACCGCTAACGTATTCTTTCACTTCGTTCTATTTGTAACAGTTACTTTTTATTTTGTTTCACGTGTATTTTATTTTGTTCTCGTTATGCAATAAAGACTATTCTATTCTATCACGACCATATTAAAACAATCAATAGTGTCCGACCGTGTTGCCCACACATGTGTACGGGTCAACTAAAGAAAAAAAAAATATTTTACAATTACGCTCTTTCCATTACCCGTATGTAACGAAGTGGGCCGATTGTATGTTGCAGTGGTACTTTGATACATAATTATACTGTAAAGCATTTCAAAATAACCTTTGCAGGCAGTTAAACCTTTGTTGCAATATGTAATCGATATAAATACATTGGATAATCAGCGGTTTGTATTATAGAAACGTGTTGGTATGTTTGTTATTATCTTAGTTTGGACATTTTCTCTTATGTAATCTGGAAGCGCTCATAGCTCACTGATATAATTTCTGCTATAAGTATTTATTATATTTTTAACTTGTAATAGAAAACTATGTAGGTTTTTTTTTCTTTCTCGTTCCTCTTGTCGCGTTTAGACGAGGCCTAGTCATTGCATTTTTTAATTTATTATACTTTAATCTCGCTTTTACTCTTCTACTTATCTCATACTTAGCTCATACTAATGTTCTCGCTCACATATCTCCTTTTTTCATACCTCGTCCCGTTTCCTTCTCTCATACATCGCGCTTAAATAAGGGGACACCGCTAATTTATTTATTTACAATTTTTCGTTAGTTT
This sequence comes from Pharmacophagus antenor, assembly GCA_018245475.1. Classification (NCBI taxonomy): domain Eukaryota; kingdom Metazoa; phylum Arthropoda; class Insecta; order Lepidoptera; family Papilionidae; genus Pharmacophagus; species Pharmacophagus antenor. Next base: position 9,366 of record DWQX01006305.1, on the reverse strand, counting down.
AATTATTCTATATACATTCCACTTTTTCTTAATTTCTAACATATTTAATTTTCTTTTTCCAATTTCGTTACAAATCCGATTCTTATTCTACGTTTTATTACTGCTAATCGTATTTCCTATAAGTATTATCCGAAATTTAATTATATCTCGGCTGTAACTATTTCTAATTGTATTTTCTATAACAACTATGTAGGTTGTTGATACAAGTTTTTTTTTTATACATAGAATAGGCAAACGAGCAAGCGGTTCACCTGATTGTAAGTGTTCACTGTCGCTCATAAACAGCCGCAACTTTCGGCGAGTCGCAACTGCGTTGCAAATCTTTAAGTAAGTAGACTTTTGTCTTGAAGGTGCCTATAAGTCGTATCGGACCGAAAAGTGTCGCTGGTGTCATTTGAAACCACTGTGTAATTGTGCAATAAAAACTTGCGTTCAAAACGCACTGTCGAAGATTGCCAATCATTCAAGCGGTGAGCATAAAATTTGGCTTTGTGTCGCATGTAAAATCATTACTTAACTGTGTCCAGTGTTAAAGACGACATTTGTTTATTTCAAAGTTAAATAAACTTAGTATTTTTTAAGAAAAAAATTGAAATGTTTCCTAGCAATTCATAACTTACCACACACGTGAGTTCATTAGTTGAACATTTTCTAGTGGTGTATGGATAGAACCAGTAGCTTTTTTTAGTAGGTCACAGCGTAGACGACTGTGAAAGAAGCCTTATCTTACAGGTGTAAGATACAAATTGCATTTTCTACATGAACGCGGCAAGAGGGCAGGTGGACCGCAAAGATGTCGCAAAAGATAACGTCGACAGAGTAAACTTAGAGATGCTTAGATATGCTAAACATTTGAGTCTTATGGTCTTAGATAAGATAGAAAAAGTAGCACCTTTGACGAAATCTAGCGACATAAAAGAAATAATGCCTAAGTAACTAAATATAACATTGCTAATAATTAATAACTTTATATTAAGCGAAGGGATCTGTTCAAAATAATGTTATAAAAGATTTATTTTATCGCCTAACACTTCAACTTCACACAATTTTAAGTTACGATGAAACTGTAGATGGTAAAAAGTGCACGCCCAGAAAATATTCTTACTTTAAAAGTCCAGAAATTGAGAATGGTAGCTAGATATGTTTGAAATATCCTTGCCGGCTTTCACTGATCATATGGCATAGGAATCGAACCCGGGGCATTCGAATTGTAAGGCAAGCTAAATGACACTCCTCCTCGGATCCACACAGCTATATTCATAATACCATATCAATTCGCTGCTATGCACAATCTTTCACAGGTTTCATCCAGTTTAAAAAAAATGGATCGAGAAATATTGCATTTTTTTTATACTTAGGTCGAGCAAATGACTCCACTCCACCTTATGTTAAGTGGAAGTGGAGTCCGAATGCGGAGATGGCTGGTGCCACAAAAAGTTGTTGCATCAGCCACCCTCAACCTGCCGACCAGCGAGGTGCTTCTTCACGCCTCGCGCAAAAGACCCAAGGTTATATGGAGGAGGAAACACATGAGCTGGGAGGGAGTTCCATTTAGAATATATTGCGTGGAATGTTCTAGAGGCTGCTCAAATTGGGAGTCTCTATCGCTCTCCAGGTCTAAGTTGGGATAATTATTTAAATGTGTAACATATAAAATATTAAAAAAATTTAAGGTTACGAATACCTCTCAATTCAACATAAACGTTTTACACAAAACCTAATTAAAAATTATGTGGAATAAATGGAGAAAAACTAAAATCTGTTTTAGAAATTATCACGTCCGAATATTGCTGTAATGTTTATCTTTTACTAATTTATGAAATTATGAATTAATAATTTAGCACTATTAAGTTTTAAGAGGTTACAAATATGGCCGGGAGAGAATGCCATTTCGGCGTTAAGTCCGCCCTTTGTATTTTATATTCATTAGGTAATACAATATAGAAATAATAAATTAATTAATAAAAATAAAATATCTAATCAATGTTCGTGTAAATCGATTCCATTATTTATTTTCCATAATAATTTATTAAATTAAATATAAGTGACATTTTAATTCTTGAAATCGGCTACATTCGAAAAACTGAATGTACGATTTGCAAAATAAATATATTAATTTCCAATTTTCCACCGCAAAGCGTGGAAACTGTTTTTGACGTCTTCATGTCTGGTTTCCATGCGACATGCGCAGTACATTTAAAGGGATGCGACTGTATATTGTACACTTATCGATAAAATGTTTTATTGCAATTCATTAAACTGTGTGTGTGATGGTTTGAAGGAAATTTTTTTTACACCTTTCCAGGGAACATTGATTTAATTTTAATTGCATTTTGCAATTAAAAATCTCCGGTTAGTATTAGATAATTGTATTTTGTTTACTAAATTAAAAAGTAAAGGATCTTTTTTAATTGAAACCTTAATGATATGATAATATTGTCGTAATTCATTCATCATAAATTATTTACTCTCTAAACAAACTTCCGATGCCGTTAAACAATTTTTATTAAATGCTAAGATTTACTACCAAAACTTGGTGTTGAAAATTCTTGTGAATATGATAATTTAAATATTACTTTTACTATAACGCAAAACGGTCATTGTGTATACAAACATATTTTATATTCAGCAATAGATAATAAAAAGACAATATCATTTGAGAGCCAGAGGTATTCTGGGCTCTACCATTTATGGTGAGGCCATGTCGCTTAAGATCAGAAGAAATCGCAATAAGTTCATTACTAATAAAAAAAAAGACAACTAAATCCCTGCAAAGTAATTAATTTCATTAAGAGTATAATTTACTTTATTATATATTTCCACTATTTAATTCTACTTGCTAATATTCATTTTATTACAGTTATATTTATCGTACCTTACCTATCCCTCTGCTTTGACATCACTACATCACTTCACTCCGTAGTCAGTGGCCGCAGGGTCACAGCCGCGCCCGTGCCTTCCCAGTTCCGTAGCCTGCATTAAAAAAAAAAAACTGCACCAACTGTATTCGTAATAATTCGGCTAACAAACCCTAATGGGTAATAACGCTAAAATGCTTTAGACAGTGACGGGGTGTGTGTTAATGTAAGTAGGCGCTGGGCGGATTTTAACACATGTGGCTTGAGGGTATAAGGTTCGATTCAGCTTGGCACAAGCCAGGGTAATTCGGCGTACAGGAGTTCTTTGTTGCTTCGAAATGATACGGTAAGCTCTTTTCTTGTATTTTCTTAACATTTATTTGCTTAATTTTCGTTTTGTAGATAGAAATCTATTATTATTATTTCTAATTTTCTTGTAACTCAAATTATAATTTAAGTTTATATTATTTTTGGAAAACTTTCGCGTGTTTACCATTAAAATATACCTTAACGTTATTAAATATATACATTCATAAAATAATTATAAATTATATTACTCTGACATTAAATTTATCAGGAAACAGCTTAGTCACGCGATTTTAGATTTTTTTTTCGTTTCAACTCGCTTATTAATAATGTACGCGCCAGGCCTTTGTCACCGATTGCGTGACGTAGGTGCAATTAAAAAAAAATTTTTTGGGATTTCAATCTACGTTCTAAACTTATTAATTTAATGATTATTATATTACACCTAATACGATTCAATTTCGATTTATTCAAGTGACGAAATTTCAATTGGAATACTAACAGGGTCGTAGTTTTTAAGTTTCTCACATAATTCTCCTTTGTTTCGTTTGAACAGTCGGTAAACAATGTCTTCATTTGTGGTGATAATGAAGCGATAGATTGCGAAGAAAAAGTATTCCTTCGAAAAATCCTGCTATTTTCGTGATTTACTCAGCGCATATAGCCTCGTTAATTCTAGGCAGACTACACTAGTCAAATTACACATGCATTTATGAGAGATTGAATTTACATCTAGTATTCGTGTAGAAGATTTTTGGAAAATTCTTTAAACATTCATATAATTGATAGTATTTTAATTAAAAGCTTATATGATTGTGATAATTTTTAAAGTTACTAATTTTTCATTATTTTAACTATACATAAATCAAATGTGATTAATCGATTTGCATATTGAAATCTTTTATTTATATGCATTTATGATAATTAACCGATAAATTCATGTCTTTAGAGTAAATTTTATCTGTACGTATTGATCGTTTTAGTTGTGATCATTTCGAGAATAGCGTTAGAATTTGAAAGAGGTAACTCAATTTACTTAGACATTACATACTGAAGCCGATAACCAGTTTGATTTGTGGAAGTAATAAGTCTTTTTGAAGCACTTTAGTAGATTGTCTTACATTATACTATAAAACACTCAGTTCATGATAACAGGTAATTATACCTTAAATACGCAAGAAGTATTAATGATAATTAAAACGAAATCTTTATAGCAATTTGGAAATTAAAATATTTTACAATTTGTGTTAATAAGTTCTGTAGGATAAAGTAAATATTTCGTATGGAATATAAGGTTTTCAAATGAATATACAAAATTCTAGATACTATAATTCTTCTATTTCATTCAATTCTATCGTACTTTATAAACATTATTACACATTTTACATTGATATAATTAATTATATAGTCAATATGAAATTTATTTCGTATTACTTTTTATTCATATTCATAAGTTCCTTTGTTACATGGATTGAATGTTCTGTATTTCTATACAATGTTGGTCTGTTATTAAAATATCGAGTATCAGCGATTCATAGATATTTTCGAACAATACAAACGTACATTTCGATTCGTGGATTGCCACGATGTCATCAAACTTTTAATTTTAGCGAAACAACATTTGGGCGCGTTCCAAAAGCGATGTCAAACGGAGTGTATGCAAAGCTACCGGTGCTGATAAATGATGTATTGTCAAGATTAATACTCGATGAAATACTCGAGAGTCTCCTCGTTCCGAACTCTTGTTCATTTTTGATTTTCTCGATAAGATACACGTACCTTTTGTCGCGGAAGCGCTGCGACCGAATCTATAACACTTATTTGTATGACGTTTTATTTTGCATTTTAGAAAACAAAGTATCATCGCATAGTCGTTCAAATTTGCAAGTTATTGAATAACAAGTAAATATACTCTTATACTGATGTTTGTTTGATTCGGTTAGTATATTATTGTTTATTAATGGCGCAATGACTTACACTGTTTGCCTTTTAACAAAAAGTTTCCGGGCTTAACTCAAAGGTTACAATAGTAGTGAAGTCTGGATGGTGGTAAGGTATTCCAAATCCGCCTGGCTAGCTATTATGTCAATCTGCCACTATAACAGCATTGCTGTATTCCAGCAGTCTTACATGTGAGCATCTAGAGTATTCTAGCAGGGCACGCTTTACCATCGACGGTCGCATTCACTGAATATAATGTGTCAAATGAAGCCTTAGAATAATTTCCTAAATCAACTAACACAGAACAATATAAAAATAGCAATGTCATTATCAATAATACCATTGTACTCTTTAAAAAAAAACTATATTTTCTCCCACTCATCGGAATGTTCTGTATATGAAATTAATAATTTACTATTTATATTCATTTCCAGTTTAGACTTGTGATATTTTTAATGCCAAAATATTGTCATCATTTGTGTACGGTTCGCTACCTTTATAAATATATATATATATAATATTGGTGTTTCTGACTTTTTTTTTTGTGTTTTTGACTTTAACTCAAATAACCCTCCTCACATGTCTGGCAACCGGTGGAATCGCACACGCTCCGTTATGCATTTCTAAGCAAAATTTTGATGAAGTGTTATACCTTCGTGAAAATCAAAATTTCTCAGCAAATATATTGACACCGACAGTGAGAATATTATGGACGATATTAATTTTTCATTTGCTATTTACATTTTGATTTTTTTTTAAATCGGGCCTGTTTTCGTTTTGGTCGCTGGCTTATGATCACTTAAAAATAATCGTTATATTTGTTGTTGAAATATTTTTTCTTAATTATCATCCTCTAAAGATTAGAAAAGTTAATTTTGGGGGTGCGAAATTTCTCCTTGAAGTCCTATGAGGTATCTTCGTTTCTTTCGTTATTGTTTCTTTTATATTAATATCCAGTACTGTCAATTCTAAAAGTAAATTAGTCCTTTAATGCTTACTTACTTTCAATGGTTAAGCTGCTTGCCATGTAACGCACGCATTCGAGTGATTTGCAGAGCCTCTATAGTGACATGAGTTTTTAGAACTTGCTACTAACTATTAACTTACTAGCTAACCAGCCAAAGCTAAGAGCCAAATATTCTTATCCGCTTCGCGATCCTCTTATCCGTAGTCACTTAACATCAGTTTAAAAATCACGTAAAAATGTTAGCTCATAACAGATATCCTTTGACGCACTATACCTAAATGGAACTCCCTCCCAGCTCATATGTTTCCTCCATATAACCATGGGTCTTTTGCGCGAGGCATGAAGAAGCACCTTGCTGGTTGAGGGTGGCTGATGCGACAACTTTTTGTGGCACCAGCCATCTTCGCATTTGGACTCCGCTACCACTTAACATCAGGTAGAGTGGAATAATTTCCTCGAACTAAGTGTCAAGCAAAAAAAATACAATATCTCTTAACATTTACCGAGATCGATCTCTTTAAACTGGATGAAACTTGAGAAAGATTTTCCATGGTAGCGAATCGATATGGTATTATGAATATAGCTGTGTGGATCCGAGGAGTGGCATTTAGCTCGCCTCTCAATACGAAAGCCCCGGGTTCGATTCGCATTTGGACTCCACTTCCACTTAACATCAGGTGGAGTCGAGTCATTTTCTCCAGCAAAAAAAGAGAAAATATGCATAGATGTGCATTAAAAAAGATATTTAACGCTTGTAAGATGACTCCGCAATCTAAACACCATAAGCTGTGACGTCACCGAGGGATATACTGTTCACGATGCTTATGAACGAATGTTATTTAGCACGTACGCGCTCAACTGGCATTAGGCCAACTCGGAACAAATCTACGGGGCATTAGTAATGGGGCCACAATGCGCTTAACGGGTTCTTTAAACACGGACTCGATTTAACAAAAGGTAACACGGGACTTTAGGATGTATGACCACCGCCGGAACACAGCGATGCCGTTATGGCGGCAGATTGACATGGCGGTAGCTAGCCAGGCGGGTTTGAAAAACCCTGCCACCATCCAGACTCTACTACTCCGTTGGCCCGGAAATCGAATCCAGGTCCTCCGCTTTACAAGGCAAGCGGGTCAACCATTGCCCCCATCGAGGCAGTCAAAAAACGTATATTTTTATTCTTTATTATTTTAGTAATGTTTTGTCAAATATTAACCATGAATACCTAATGCATCTAATCTATTTAAAGTTTAGTATTTAAATTGGTATTACCTAATGTACACAAAGCTCAACATAGATTTATTTATTTATTTATAATTTTCCATCGCTTTGAAACAGACACAAAACGGGAATACAATAGGCAAACTTAAGTCTCTTTTCTGCTATGAAATCAAACCTATCATTTCAACTTAACTAAGTGATAATGAGGCCGTAGATATTTGTACTGGATTTGATTCCAGGATCGCATGCGTATTGAGTGTAGACCAGGGATGCCCAAACTATTTTGGACAAGTGACCCCTTTCACAAGATGTACTGTTACCACAGACCACCATGGCCAAAGTACCTATTTCTAAGATCAACCCCTCCATTCATAATGGTCCGCTAACTTAAAACAGCTCATAGGTCAATAGAAGCAGGCTTAGGTCGAAATCGACCACTTTGGGACTCCCTGGTGTAGATGGTAGTAGAGTATTTTCTAAACCGCCTGGCTTGCTAATACACTTAATTTCATACAACTGTGATACAGAAGTAAACCAGGCAAGCTTGTTTCACTGCCTACCGCATCATCATCACTTAACGTCACTCAAAATTGAGGGCAAGTGTTAGTCCATTGCAAGGAATTTACTGGCATGAAATTGTGTTGAGAAAATAATGCAGTATACGTGTATAAATTTAGGCAGTTGTCGAAATAATATCGTGTCGTCATACAATAGCCTTAATATGCCATATATTTTATGTGTTATGCTCACTTAAGAAATTTCTTATAGCTACATTAAGCTATACGTAAATTTGGCAAACCATGAGTGTTTGCACGCCAAAGTACCACTTCCGTCATGCCGTCTTAAATAGTCTTTGTTTTTTTTTTTTGAACAATAAATTTTACGTAATATTTATTCTCGTTTATGGTTCGTGGTTTGAAACGACTATAATATTATTTGTCTATAGTCTTACTGAATGAAAAAAAAAATGATTATAAATAATGTTATATCATAATTCTATGTAATAGAAGTCTGTGCAAATGAAAGAAGTGTTTTTGACGACTCTATTCGTCTTCGGTGAAATACTACGATCCATGAAAGAGACGCATTTTTAAACAGTTCTCATATTATTAACAGGTCATATAAAAGATTTTAGGATAGTTTAAATGATTTTATTTCTTTGTAGTAAATCGTACGAACGTTTTGTCGTTGAAATTAAAATATGAAAAAAAATTGTTAGTTTTTAGATATCGGTTAATTGAACTGTAGAATGTTGGGCGTCTAGTAATACAAAGCAAAGTTGAAAATCGTAAATTTATATTAATAAAAGAAAATAGTGATATATAGTAACGTTAGAAGCAGTAGCGTCTATTTCAAGTTGTTAAATTTTATATGAGATGCCTTCCTGCGGCGCAGGCACGTGTATATTTTTGATACAAAGAAACTTAGAAAGGTTTTGTGTTCGCTACGGTTTACCGCCCCGTGCTGCTTTTGTATTTGTCAATTTTTCATTTAGAACTTGGGAATAATTCGAATTCTCTTAATTCCACCTCGAATTTTACATATACAATCCGATTGATCGTTATAAATTCACGATGATATAAAAATATCAAAAAAATGAAAGCTATACATATTTGATACTTATATAAGTAAGATGAGGTCAAAATGTTTTGTCTCATCCGGTGTATGGAGTAACACTTCGCGTCACTTAACATCGATTTCTCTCGATGTTAAGTGACGATGACGCTGTAAACAGTGAGGGGTGAACATATTAACAATGTAAGTGTAATGAATAATATGTTCTTACCGGCAATGAGGTTACACTTACCCACAATTGCACCTGATGTTAAGTGGCTATGTTATGTAGTATGGTGAAGCGCTGTGTCGCATAATGCACCGGCTCTCACATGTATGACTGCCGGAACACAGCAATGCTCATAGCAGATCGACATTGGGGGCAATCTTCAGCCACTCGGGTTGAAGAAACTCAATATGGTAACTAAATAATATATATTATTTATTTATTTAAAGTTTAATGCACTCTTGTACATGAGGTGGACTTAATGCCAAATGGCATTCTCTGCCAGTCTA
>DWQX01006304.1:0-11554 GCA_018245475.1 Pharmacophagus antenor | reverse complement strand
TCAAGTGTAAGCCCATAAAAAATAAATATCAAAAAAATAAAATAAAGATAGACTAAAATCGGTCACAAACATAGATTGAATGTAAAACATTCGACGCTTCAGCAATTTGTCCATAGGTTATAACTCTTTTATGACCACAGATTATAGCATCCGCGATATTTATTGCCGATAATCTCGATACGGCACGGGCGTAAACTGTATCGTAGGATAGTCAGTTAAGAGATCAAACGCAAGGGCTTTATCGTTGTATAAATTAAGGAGGTCAACAGAAAGCGTGGCTACTTGCGAAATTGCCTTCGGGCCCGGGAGTTCTGATCGTAATATGATTCCAGAAAAGGTGGCCCCGTAAATAGGAAACGTGACTTACGCACGTGCTGCTATTGTTAGTTAGTGCGACTTTTAAAATATCGCCTAGCGGCTTTACACGGTGTGACATTTAGAGCTACCCATACGATCATCCAATTTAGAGCTACGGTACTCTTTAATAGAATTCGTTTTCGTTTAATAGTAATAATTAAGAACGATCGATGGAACTGGAAAGTAGAAAGTAGGCAATATATTAACAAATCTTTTATTATCTTATTTTATTGAAACAACTTTTACTACGTGTGGCTTGAATGTAATAGTTTGTAAGAATTTTAGTAATATTGGCAAACAAGGATTTAGCAATGATCAAGAAGAGATTGTACCTGATTGTAGACGCAAATCTATTATAATCATCACCTTTCTTGAATAAGTCTATATCAATGGCAAAATGTGGATTCTTCCAAAAACAAGCCTAACTTTTGATTAATTCTCAATTATTATTGCTTAGGTTAACTCTGTGCCCTGAAATATTATTATTAACTTTATGTTCTTCCACAAAAATAGAAACAGTACATAAATAGCAACATTAAGATTTTCTTCACATCATTCTACACATCCACCACGCCTGTCACTCTTCATGTAAAATATCTGTTTACGATATACCCATAGATAAATCTCGTTAGGAATCAAACCCGCAAATCTTCGAATTGAGATACGGAGTTGTACTGCGCTTACAATTTTAATAAACGTTATTTTCATAAACGAATACTTTTAATTGAATTTGTATACCGCAAATTTACACACGACTGTCAGACGTACCGTGTTACCTGAACGAAGAGTCTTTGTTTACAAGGTCTCGAAGAATATAAAGCTGGAAGCAGGTGGGGCACAGATTTATGATAGCAAGGGGCCTATCCAATTACAGTTTCGACTTAAGTAATCTTTATTCACGTATAATGGGTTGAAACTAGCACCGTTATAATTTATCACAGCTTGCTCGTAGAATTATAAACAATGTAGTTGCAAGAAGTGTACAAAATAAATAGGAACAAAACTAGGAATACATTTAATTCGTTTTATAGAAGGTAAATTAAATGCGATTCGTTCATATACAATATGTATAGGTCCGAATCAGTTAGGAAAGCGGGGGAGTTAGGAAATGAGGAAGGCATTGGGGAAGGCTTGCATCCAGCAGAGGACCGATACGGTCTGATAATGATGATAGGTTCCATTGTTCTATAATTAAGAATTGCTACATCTCATACCTACTCTATGTGGGTGAAGAGCAAAATACTGATTTTGTCAGTATTACCATGTAAATATTTATGCTGACGCCGTATGTGAGAATTTCACGCCGCTATGCAGGCGCTTCCCATGCCATCCGTCAACAATGCCATTTCGCCTGCCAACACGAAAGCGATAAAAACTTTTTCATAAGTCACTATTTGAAAAAGTAATTTTAGGCGCTAAATTTTAAAGTTTCTATATTCGCGAAGGAAAATACATGCAACAGACCCTCATTGTTTCTTCGTAGAGAAATATCGGATCTAAAAATTATAAAAACTGAACGGTTACTACTGTACTGTTTACCGATGAACAATTTATTTGTATGAATGACGAACTAAAAGAAATTCCTTCAATTTTTAGGTATTCACTGAGGCGTTAATTTTCTGAAGGACATTTAAGAAAGAACATAAACAACTAATTTAAACAATAACCAAAATTAATAAATGGATGAGACTGCTTTCAATAGTAAGACCGCCATTTGCACTGCTAACGTATTCATTTACTTCGGTCTATTTGTAACAGTTAGAAACTGACGAGCGAGACTGCGGTGTCATAGACACACTAGCCACCATTCCGTCGCGCACAAAGAAATTTTCGGATTCCTTCCTTTGTCGCACTATATCTAAATGGAACTCTCTCCCAGTTCACGTGTTTCCTATTACATATAACCTTGGGTCTTTTGCGCGTGGCGTGAAGAAGCACCTTGCGGGTCGGCAGGTTGAGGATGGCTGACGTAACAATTTTTTGTGGCACCAGCCATCCTAGCATTTGGACTCCACTTCACATTAGGTGGAGTGCAGTCATTTGCTCGACCTAAGTATTAAAAAAAAAAGCTACAATCTTTTTATTTTGTTTCATGTGTATTTCAATTTGTTCATGTTATGCAATAAAGTCTATTCTATTCTTAATGGAAAATCAAAAATAAATAGCAGCAGCAGCTGCAGTTTGTACAAAAGTTCATATGAGTGAGAATACGTTGTTAGTTGTAATTTGTATCATTTTTCAAATAGAGAAATTGCGCTGCGGTAAATTGTCGGCGACAAGAAACTTTCCGCTGGCCATTATTACTTCTGCGACGTCAATTCTGGAATGTCACTTGAAACTTGTCGGCGATGTAGCGTTGAAAATAAATTGAAACAGTGAATCTACGACGTGATTCAATTGATTCACAATCACTTGGAGTACAATATTAAATGACAATGTTTACCGAGTTTAGATTGTACATTAATTTACGAGGAAAAAAAGACAAGTTTACTTTAAAATAAAGCATTTGTAGTTCCACCATAAACATGAAAATTTTGCTAAATAAACAAAAGTGCTTCGAGTGATGAATTTTTTTTTATATACCCTTTCCGTCACGTAAAAAGTAGTCAGATTATTCAGAAAAAAAAAAACGCAAAGATTGTTCAAAAATAATCGAGCGGTAAATGAATTTATCGAATTTCATTTTTTAAATATAAAAACCTTTTGTTAGTCGAACCTCCAGATCCTTCCCGCCAATGCACACTTCTTGCTGATAAGAGCACCTGCCCGTTCGCAGTACAATATCGCGAAAACGGACCGGTAATGAGAAAAGACGTGTGCCCTTTGCGATAACGAAACGTCAAAACCGTATTTTTCATTCATACTCTTCGTAATAAGGAGATTATAAATAAATAATAGAATGCTCTCGTATCCGAATGGAGCATCTAAGGAAGAAATTATGTTTGACATTTGAGATAAAGGGATTTGAATCATGTTGTTATGAGCCACTTTATTTTAACACGACTAACATATGAAAGCGACACATCAATCTGAAGATTATTTATTATTCGTGCTTAAATTAAGTGTATGCCTTTTGTACAGTGGAGTTGGCATATATTAATGACCATTAGTCTTTTAAAAAAGAAATAATTACGGTTTTTAAATAATTTTTGTACACGTAGTTCTGACAATCTAGTGGGGAAATAGGCTTAGCTTGGGCCGTGAAGCGAAGAAATGTCACTGAATCGTTATTCCGAGAGTTTTTTTTTATGCGTTAACGCTTACTGAAATATTTACGTAATGTTTAGTAAAAACGAGGCTTTAGATAGTGAATCGTGTTAATTCATAATGATTCCGACTCTCACCATCTAAGACCGCTGGAATACACTAATGTTTTATGGCAGCAGATTGCCTTTGGCGTTGGTGGAGAGTTCGTGGATCACCGGATCCGCGAGCCAGTTTTGATGAAGCTGTAATAATTGTCAAAAACACTAACAGCGCAAACATCACTAAATCCAACAGCAGCAATTTGCGGTGGTAGCAAGTGAGTCGGGTTCGCAAAATCCTGCCGCCATTCATACTCTTCCGATATTGTGGCTCGAGAATCGAACCCAGGACGTCTGTATTACTAGACAAGTCCTTAATGTTACATTAACAATGACAGCAAAGATGGAGCGCGTACGTCTAAAATAATTTAACTGTAATCGTATGACTGGCAGAGCACCGAAATACTGTTGAAGCGGCAAAACAAATCAACACTTTACCAGTTAAGTGATTGATCCTGCAATAGAATCGGTATTCTTCATGTTACAGGGTAAACATTTTGCTGCGCGGAAGCAGCTGAAACTGTGTCGAAGATACTATGATAACAGGGCTTAACATTTTACGTCTCAAGGCGTCAACAGATTATCACTTACATCTAGGTAATGTCCAGCGCTATTCGATTAGTATCATAAAAATGTAACCTTTATTCTTGCAACTGTTGTTACAACGCATTGTAATATAGCGCTACGAAAGTGAAATCAATGTATTCATAAGTATTCTCAAGATTCGGATCAGTACCTTCAATATTTCGAAGATCGCATTTCACGTCGATGCAATTTACAATTCTCAATCAGGCGGTATTCATGAGTGTGAAAGGAATCGAATTGAATAATACATGTCAAACGTCTCCACAGGCCTCCATTTACGTAAATATCTAGAAGGTGGTTGTTATTACTGTAACATTAGGGATTACTATTGTATGTTTAAATATATTACTAAGTCCATGCTGAAATAAATGGAAACGGCGTGGCACTGTTAGAACGTGAAGAAATGCAAACATTAAAATTTAAATATCGTTCCTTTCATAAATAAATTAAGATTAATTTTTTTTTATGTTTAGTTGTAAGTAAATAAAGTATTTTTTTTTATAAAATTAAATTTCCTTCACAACGCAACGATTTTGGGTTAATTGTGAAAAGCGCCTCTTGCTTTTTTTATCCTCAAAATCTCTAATATCAAATTTCTCTAAAATCCAATTTCCCATACTAATAATCAAATATCATTTAAACATTACCATGATTATAAGTCTCCAACAGCCGACTACTTTGCAACCCCTTTTTTATTATTAATAACCGGCATATTTATTCATAAGTAACGACAAGTCGTCGCTTAGTGTCAAACTAAATCACTTATGGACACAAATTAAACTAACAACTTCCACGAACAACAGTTTAACGACCGCAGCAACAGTATGAATCGTTTATTTTACATACAGCTAACACTTAGCAAATAAATAATTTAGTGGACAAAGTTGCTCGTATACGACGGTTCGGGCAGCGCGGGGAACTGTACCATGTGTGTTTTATTAATATAATGAATGATGCCTCAACTAAGGTTACAAGGTTGAAAGTGTTTAGTTATATAGAAGTTGTCTTTGATGGATTTTAAATTACCGCCATAGTTTCAGAATAGAACAGTCTTTATACTATAACAAAAACAAAACAAAAGAAAGTAACTGTTACAAATAGAGAGAAGTAAAAGAATACGTACGTTAGCAGTGCAAAAGGCGGTCGGTCCTACTGCTGAAAGCAGTCTCTTCCAGACAACCTTAGGATGGACATATAGCTAGTTTCACTGTAGTCGGCTTAGTCTGTTATTAAGTAATTTTCTATACCATGAATTGATGGACGTGTAAGATATTTGCTATACTAAAGCCTTTTGGATTTTCACATATCACCAAATAGAACTCGGTTAACATGAGAATTTTACTAGATCAATTTTTGTATTTACAGATTACTTCCTTTGATTGGCAAATTGGATTTCGCAAACCTATTTAAATGGTATGCGGAAATAAATATTCTCGCCCAGTAAATTTCATTTTAGAATTATGAAATATAAATTTAATATTAAACATAGCGAGAGTTGATGACGTATTAATAATGATTTATCACGGCACACTTTGTGAACCGTTGGCGTAAATCCAAAAATCTATTGGGATATACGATTTTAAATTTGAACTATGCAGTACCCTTCACTTTTGGAGTATCACTGAAATAGCAATCTAGTTTTTCAATAAGAGGAAAGTGTGCCAACTTTCGATAATATTACTTTTCCAGTTTTATACGACCAAAGTCCTGTAAAAAAAAAATGTATTTTTTTTTACTCTCGTAGATATTCCAACCTGAATGTACTACTCTCCGAGCATTGGTTACTGCTTCGTCTAACTACATTTCTGCATTTCTTTCACTTTTTGTATCTTAGTTACTGTGTTGTACAGTCTGTGGGTATATAACCTCTGTAAACTGTTCGAGCTTTAATAAATTATTAGCAATAAACGAAAACACTGTAAAGGATAAAATTATTTAGCAATTTAATTTTTGAAATTAATTCTCGAGTGGATTTGTGCTTTACAAAACCAATTAAAACTAATACAAAAGTCGCTATTAAGCAAAACGTATTTGGATAATAATTTATAAAATTAAATATTTTCTATTTAGCTTTGGCATGTTCAATTTTTAAGTTTTTTCAACAACTAACTGACATCAATGAAAAAAAATTGAGAAAAATACCTATATAATGTTTGGAAAGAATTTTTAGCTTACTAAGTTGATCCATTTTTTTCACGTTAAGTTCATCACTGTATCTTATGATAAAATTGTCCGACAGTACTCCACTGATCTCTTTGACGAGATAAGAACCCTCTGTGGCGAATAACAAGGGTCAGTATTAGTCGGATCACCCATTAGCATCATGAGCGACCTCAAAAGGAAATACTCGACGGTTTTACTAATGAAGTCATTGATTTGAAGGATTCGAGCGAACGCTCGCAACGATGACACAGATTTCCATATTGAGTGCGTCTCTAATTGGACTTTTATATAATAAACAGATAATCAAAACAAATTATTAATTATAAAAATGATTAAAAAAGCAATTTATATTCCTACAATACATATAGATTTGTTGTCTAAACGCAACGTTATTGCAGTGATCAAAAGGGGATAGATTTCTGTGGCTTGGATATATATAGGGAATGGGAGAGGATTGTCCCGGGAAGAGAGCGTACTTGGGACAATCAAATGGTGAACGGACGGTTGGACGTCTTTAATACCGCTGGAAAGACGCAATGGCTCAAGACCTGCTCAACGACGACCATAGCGACTGGCAAGAGCTATCATAAGACCGAGAGCCGTGGCATGATCTGGTGTCTGACTTATTTTGGGGTCGTACTGCCACTGTGGTAGAAGTAAACATACAATTTGGAGCCCCGATTTAAATATCAAGCCGCAGCCTAAGCTGCTTGTCCTAGAGACATGAAAATTGAAGAGTATGTACTTTTTGATACGTGCACAATCCATTAAGAAAGGGTTTTTGAAATTACTTAAAAAGATGAGATGGAGGGTTCAAATTACAATAAAATATTTTATTATTTGAATCGTTGACTAATCTTAATATTAAATAAAACAAAACAAAATAAGCGGGCTGGTTATGGCTAGTACATATATAAAAGGGCATATGTTAAAGAAGCAATAGTTCATTGATTACCTGACAGGTCATAAATACTTGTTTCTCTTGCAAGACACCATATTAAGCACCTAAATTTGTGCCAAGCGGTATTACTTTACGCAATACTATGTATAGGCCTGAAGAATGCTGCTGCTACTGAAAAATATAAAAACTAAGCGTTCTGTAATAAATCATAAACATAATACGTGCCGATAGGAAATTTGTTTCTGTGAAGAATCAAGTCGTGATTATTTCCTTGACAGTCGTATAAAATTTGGAGTGAAACAAATTTTATATTTTATCATTTAAAAACTAACATCATCGAATAAAACGAGTCTGTTTTAGTATTGAGCTGCGTCAATCAGTATCAACGGCAGATACATTCCAGATTTCAATCCGCACGGGGAATGTACCGGGTCAAAAGAAATTGGTTTTTATGGTGCGGAAAAAATAGTGGATATTGCGTCATAGCGTTTTTGGAAATGGAACGACAGTGAATCGTGGTACGCGGCGGGTACACGTAACGTTCCATACAATGGAGTCGACTGAGATATTACTGCCGCAAATTTCAAAATCGACATGAAAATTGGTAGGGTTGGGACAACAAGTAAAAACTATGTCACAAAGTAATACCATAATTCTGTCTCTACTGTCTTACCAAATTACAGCAAAATTTTTTCTCATATTTTATAACCTAAATGTACTGTAAACTCTAATATTTGTATTTAACTTTTTATAGATCATTTGAACCTTGTTAATTAATTCTATGATTTCTTCACTAAATTGCCAGAGAAAAGGGAACTTGACTCTTGTGTC
Organism: Pharmacophagus antenor; assembly: GCA_018245475.1. Classification (NCBI taxonomy): domain Eukaryota; kingdom Metazoa; phylum Arthropoda; class Insecta; order Lepidoptera; family Papilionidae; genus Pharmacophagus; species Pharmacophagus antenor. Next base: position 3,412 of record DWQX01006304.1, on the reverse strand, counting down.
AAGTTTTCAATCTACATTGATTGTTTTATAATACACCACTGAAATTTTAAACGTAAAGTTGCCTAATTTCAAAACAAGAGGCGGTTCACTACGTAAATTATTAAATATCAAAGGGAAAAACTTAGATTACTTAGATAAATTGGTTAGTTTTATGACAGAAATTTTGAAGAATGTCCCCGTTACCTATCAAAAGTCTACGTCTTCATTCATTTCTAGTTCTACATTATTGGAGGTAGTGACGTCTTCGTTGCATCGGTTATTCTCACAAAATCCTACTCCATTTGCCTTTGTCATTGGTAATCTAACGCATCACGGACTTGCCTACTTTCCTAGTCTTATAGAGCAGTGAAACCTTTCATTATTAACAACATTTCGCTTTTGTATCACACTCGCCATACGGTAGGACCCTGGTCGATAGTATATAGAATTAAAAGAAAATCAGCTTAGCGCGATATGATCGGAACACGTCATCGGAAATTAATTGGAATTGAATAAATACATACACTCATAAAATTTAGTCCTTACTGACTCAATGGAAATTTTTATTATCCGAGTCGATGCACTCGAAATTTGGTATAAATATAAATACTGGAGAGGGATTAATCTTAAGTAAGAAAAATATCACTACAAGAAAAATTATCGCGTCACGACATATATTACATAAAATATATATCAGATATAGATAATATATAGTTGCATATATTTAGTAGTACATACTAATATTGTGAATCCCCGAGCTAAAACAAATATTGATATTACGACATCGCAACAAATTTTTCAATACGAATTGATCCATCGCCGAGTGATGTGAAGTTGATTGAAAAACAGATTACAATTGTTAAAGTTATTTCGATAAATTCACGAGTTTGAAACGATTTCGTTGTGACAGTTAAAATAAAACTCGCTCATAATATATATTGAATTTCTGTACTGTTTTTTTTTTAAACTTTTATTGTAATATTTATATTTGGCAGTATATCCCCTATACACAATACACGAGATAGTTTTTAAAAGTTTACTACAATTAGATAGTATGATGGAGGTATATCTTTGTTTTTGTCTCTTAACGTACAACTTTTTACGAGTTATTTCTTACATAAACTTATTTTTAGTTTATGTATATCCTATTAGTTAACAAAGCTTTCGTTTACATATTTCCACTCCTGTTTCTTTCTCCAAATTAGGCGTAGTGTTAAAAGTTGCACTAATTACCTTACGTGTTACAATTTCGTAATAATTAATAAACTTATTTTTAGTTTCTTTTAATCCCGATAGTTTGCAAAGATTTCGTAGATACATTTTAACTTTTCTAGTGTTGAAAGTAGTATCAGTAAGCATTCACACAGCGGCCGACTTAACACTGAACCGAATTAAAAACTATCCTCGTGGTGCAGTTTCGAAATTGCACCCCGTCAATCAGACACGCGCAGCAGCTGCGATGTGCTTCCCTGCTCACATGCGAGCGCTCAAAAGGATTAGATTGGAAGTTGGGAAAATGGTTGCCATTGTATCGCGCAATGCGTGGAAAAAAAACATTTACTATAGTCAGTTTCTTACTTCCTTGCATTAACACTGGATTTACCGGACCCGTCATTTTGACGGACCAAACCTATGTAAAAAGTTTCGTGTAGTGATATGCGTTTGACTTAAATTCTTTATACCGCCTCTGGCAACATTATTCTGTACGTTTTACGGTGAAAGAGGAATAATATGAATACAATAATGCAAAATGTTACTAAAGACTCGAGAAGAAAACCATAAAAATGTGTCGATAAATCTGGTGGTGTTAGGATTTTTTGAATCGGCATGCCTAGCTACCACTCTCAATGTTAATCTGCCGCCATAACAGCACCGTTTTGTTCCAGCAGTATACACGTTTGTCACTTTACATCAGGTGAAATTGAGGTCGAGTGTAAGACCATAAATGAGCGTTAAAAAAAATAATAGGACTTCTATCCACGCACGTTATGTTAAGTGACAATGAGGCCGTAGTTGTCGACGGCCACTCATCCAGAATATTCGACCCGTTGTATTTACGCTGTTCGAAAGATAACAACGATGTGAAGCAAACTGCCATTAAAAAGGAGAGCCAGCAAGGCGGGCTCGAAGAAACTCATACAATATAGAATCTCCCACTTACGAGATCCTGAATTAGAACCTGGGGACTTTGTGTTCGAGGTAAGCGGTAAATCGTTACGCCCTAGAGGCAATTAATTTTGTTATCAACTGCATAGTTTCTACAAGTTTCTTACTGGGTTCTTCTATGAAACTCGTGTATCAGCGGTGAAACTTTTTAAATTTATCAAATGAAAGCAATATAGTTTTTTTTGGTATTAAATTTAAGTTCAAGATTCCCGATCTTTTTGATTAGCGACCTAAAAGACTCTTTCCGAGTCTTCACTTGGGTCAATGGAGGGTAAAGGCATAATTAGACGAATCTTCAGCACCTGTTATTATAGCTTTTACTAATAAAGTTCTATTTTGTCTATTACTTCGGCTGCGTCACACTGGTATTCTGGGATAATGTTTTGGTTACCTAAATAATGCTATTCAAAAGTGGTTACTTAAAGAAAGATCTACATTGAAATTGATTTCATATGCATTTGAAATAAAAAATATAATCTATGGTTGTGAAATTAATAATTCGTTTCGCCCACATTACGAGTAATTATTGCAGAAGAGTCGTTGTTTTTGTCAAAAATGGACTTATATCTGTTCACTGTATGTGTTTGAATGACTACACGCTTTTGAGTATTCACATATGTATATATGTAAAATACAATTTGAAACCTATAGGGCCTCTTAGACACTTTTGTTTAGTTATTGTTGCTTCAAACGTACGTTTTAACCCTTAGAGCTACGTTGTCTCCGCTATAGAACCGCCATTTGTTCAGCAACTCTGTAGGCTCCGCTGTAGAGACAAGTGTTTTCGCATGATTTCTACTAAGATGCTGCGAAATCCATGGAGTTGATAATTATTGATATCTGTAGTTAAAACTTGCACCAGTTTCTGTCGGTAGCGGTTCTCCTATACAAATCCGACGTGCCCCATTTAAGCAATATGATTCACTTAATTTTTATAAAACGTAACCGGTACGAAGTAAAAACACGACTGGTGTTAAAAAAAAAAATTAAATATCTCAACATATATTAATATTCTTTTTACGTATTTGTGTATATGGGCGCTTTGACTTGCCCTGCAGGCAAGAGTTCACGTATCACCGGATCCGCGGGCCAGTTTCGATGAAGCTGTAATAGTCGTCAATCAGACTAACAGCGCAAACTTCACCGAACCCAGCAGCAGGAGCTTGCAGGCACTCCTCACGTATGTAAGCTATTTGATCTTTTTAAAAGAACTATATAAACGGTTGCTTAGCTCTAAGTATTAATACTGTTCTACCATGAAAAGAAA
>DWQX01006303.1:0-11554 GCA_018245475.1 Pharmacophagus antenor | reverse complement strand
TATATATATACATATATATATAAAACATTTATAATAAACATTAAGTAATATATTAAAAACAATATCAATAATAGTTACACTACTATAATATCAACATTGCCTTTACTTGTAAGACATGTGTTTTACTCTCAAAAATGGGTTTAGCTAACATTGTTTGGAAAAGGTTATCTGATGAGAAAATACAAAGGTCATATCTATGATATAAATTGGATTTCCTGACTGATTCACTGACTGACCTATTTACCAACGCACGGACTAAACCACCTTAAGAACATAAAATATCCACTAAGGCTTTTTTATTTATATATGATTATTTAAATTTCTGAACGTGAGGGAATGACGTGAATTAGATTCAAAAAAACTTTAGTCTTAGAGTAGATGGACTCAAAAATTGGTACGTAAGTGACGTATCGTGTGTGGGAATTAATGTTAATATTAAATAAAAGAAATACCACGCCGCCTATAGAAGCAGGCGAGTGACAGCTTGTTAGTAATAATATAACTCCTTAAAAGTGCTCCACTTTTAAGGACTTTATATATATACATACATATAAATATGTATATCTATATATATATGCAGAATATGTGCAAAATTTATTAAGCTAATTTTAGTGCATATTTTGCGTAACAGACGGCGCATGTTCTTGTTAAACTTTCCTTATTGGAAAAACTTAGCGTTAATGGTTTCCATTAAAAGAAAAAAAAGTGATTTAGAAAATAGAATATCGATTAAAACTAATTGTGATTTAATTTAATAATTTTTAACAGATATCGGTGTCGAATACGTATCCGAACACCACAGACAAGGAAACGCAAGTGTAGAGGAGATACCCGCATTTGGACATGGCTCTTTAATGGGGAGCTGAAGCTGGGAAGGAGTTACATTTAGGTATAGTGCGACAGAGGAAGGAATCCGAAAGTTTCTATGTACGTGATGGAATAGTGGTGACGGTGTGTCTATGACTCCGCAGTTTCGCTCGTGTGTTTCTAAGGTGGAAAGGGGATGGTGGGATAAGGGAGAAGAGCTCTGCTTAAATGTTCTGTTTAGCGGTTTAAATAACACTAATTAGTAATAAAATTTATTAGTGGGTTTGTAATTGAATGTTTGTGGTTGAGATATCCCGGGATGATGAAGAATGAGACGGTACATTCTTGCCCACGTATCAAGCTGGATGAAGACAATCCAGCTTCCTTTCTATCGATAATTCAAGTTTAGGAAGTTGATCTTTGAAATACTAGTAAGGTGTCCACGAAAATACGTACGATGAATCCTCGCCTATTTTTATTTCAAAAGGCGGAAAACAAGAGAAAATTTTCTTTCTTGTATCCAAGTGATACTGAAAATTTCCATCGCTCTTGAAGCTCACTGCAGTTAATAATATTGTACTCTGAAAAGATATTTTACTTAAATAATGGGTGAAATATTAGTTATTTCATTTCATTAATTATATGATAGTGTATGTACCTGATCATTAGACAAATGAATATCTCCAGTTTCGCTTCGAACAGAATCTGATTTATTTACAGAAAGTTTGGGTAGAACTAAAAAATAATCATGTTTATTTTCCTTAATATAATCTAAAACATCACTAATTTTTACCTTTGCGGACGAGAGGCGACTCTCGGTCGCCACGTTTCGTGTGGCAGAACGAGTGGCATGTACGAGGCGTAACTTTTGTAAGAATATAGTTATTATATCATCCTTCTCCAAGTCTTAAAGATGCATAGATAGATAAACTATTGAAATGTAATTTCTTTAGGATCGTTTATATTATTGCTCTATATAAATCACTGAACACAAAAGTCGTCGTCCTCAAAGGGTTAATAATATATGTATAAATGATAACAAATATTTACTTAGTTTATGCGCATAGCAAGAGATGACGTTAATTATTATTTTAATCATCACAAAAACATCAAATTTTTATAGTTGTATGTGGTTTTTTGTAAACAACATTTAATCATCACAACCAGTGGTTTGATTATATCGATTCCAGTGGGCGTAAATGCCTATAGTTTAGTGTTAAAGGGAACAATCATTTTATAGCACGCAAAACTGCAGGTGTTTTTGAAGTAAATTAGGGCGTATTCATTAAAAATAATCAGTTTTATCTAGTGAGATATTGTACGTACAGCTGATCATGCTAACATTATCTTAATTCCCTAAAATAATGCGTATGTAACTTCACTTATACGATCTAAAACTATACGCACTCGGTCGCCGCGCCGATCGTCCGGCGAAGGCCGGTACTCACATACTTGTAAATAATTTGCATACCGCTATCGCGCGGGGCACAGAGAATCGTTGTAAGCTTGCGAAATAGTCGTGCGTATATTTGTGTGCTAAATGTTTTATTGTCAATTGTGGTTGTGATATATCGTGTGCAGCATAAAAAAGACCTGTTACCTATCACTACAGTTGTTTCCATACCTATAATTACTATAAGTACTGTTTTCGCCTGCTTGAGTTATTTTTATAAATAGTCTATTAGAATAAATTAATAGCAATTAGGCAAATGTTTGCCAACGGCTTTAACTCACATGTATGACTGACGAGGTTCGGATATATCCACAACCTGCATGCACCCGCCGGATCAGAGTAAAAATTACTTACACAAGAGCTGGCCAACCATCGGCAAGCAGTTATGTTGTAAATCTAAAAGAAGAGGTCAAAACGTACCGTGATAATACATGTTAGAATACTTCGGACGAAACTTTGCTGAATACATTAAAAAGTTATATCTCATTTTCAAATTATATAATATTAATATTACGTAGCATAACCATGTTATAAGCCGGCTATATATAAACAGGTTAATATAAAAACACTACGTGTTGTTCTCGATAAATTCAATATCACAATGAAATAATAACTTCTAAGCAGCGATACCCCATTGCAATTAATGACACCCGATAAAACAAGAGGTGGTTCATATCTGTAACTAGCCTTTAGTCTAATGATTATACATACCAAGACAAAAAGAAACGAAAGTAGATATAAATAAAAAATGGCTAAGTGCATGTCAAATTTGCGCCGCGAAAGTTTCCGTAGCTAAAACAACTGTAAAATTACGTTTCTTGTAAGTATTATTTTATTTTTGATTATTTGTTGCTGTAGTGGCAGTAAACATAATAAATGAAAATTTTAACTTTTTATAGCGGTTCATGAGATAGAGCCCGTGGACAGAGGGATAAAGAGATGGACGACGGAGTCTCAGCAATAGGGTCCCGATTATTATCTTTTAGGTACGGAACCCTAAAAAGAAATGGCATAAATTAATTAAACGATATTCTTATAAAGAAGATAATGAAACATAACAAAACCAATAAAATTGCTATTTGTAAACGTGCAGCGACTAATAAGGTTACTTAATACCACAGAGGTGTTTAGTTAGAATACGGACAATGACGATTTTTGGAATACGGATGGGTTTTTTTTGAATCCGCCTGACTACCTGTCATCCTCACATTGTTCATCTGCCGCCATAATAGCACAATTTTCAGCAACAAATCCTGGGCGATCCCGTTTCATTATTTCGGCCTGTTTGTTACTTAATTGTACGTATACTTGTATTACACCAATGCTTTGAGTTAATACTTACGCTACACATATATTCATTTTTTACTATATCTAACAGCTCAGACGGGTGTAGCATGTTCTCTTCGTACTTTGGTCGGTCCGTTACATACTTCTTGGGTAGGCATTTATCATGGACCACAACATCTGTCCTGCTGCACACGCATTCGTCACATTTAACACATTCGTTGCCCGCAGCCTTGTACCCGCGAGCGCACTTTATGCACTGCACTTCCTTCAGAGGGGTGCCATCGTGATTTTGTGTCACTATTAAGACTTTTAATTAATTAAATGGAAACGAACATTTTAATTAAGAACATTAAGTATTTGCAAGAAGAAATAATATTAAAAGCTACAGTACAAAACAAAAGCCTCTAATAAAGATTAACATTATCATAGGTGTTTGTTTTTTATCGAGTGAATTGTTACTTTTCGAAAATTTATATAACATTTTAAAATATACTCGTAAAAGAGTCTAAACCTTATATTACTCCAATTCTATCAGTTTCTTTTTATGAAAACTAAGGAACATTCCCGATTGAACCATCTTTACAAAAAAAAAAAGTACATATGATTCGTATACTAAACATTCAAACGTTAAGGATTGACGCTGCTACATACTCACAGGTACATATGATGAAACTTAAAGCATCTTTAATTTAAAATTCTTTAGCGTTAGATAAAAATCATTTACAATATTATAATCGTTTATAATTTGGTGGGAATAAGTTAATATCTATAACTTACCCTTTTATTTATTACATTAAGAGTGAAACTACTACTACTTTGAAAATTAATTTTAAATACTAACCTATTATATTATCTTTCGGACATTTTCTACAGATAACCCTATTGGCAGAGGCTTGGCATCTCCGCGGCACGCAGCTTCTGCCGTCGGCGGACACAACCTCTGTAATGTTGCAGGCTCTGCACCGACCTGACTCTGTCACCACACTGTGTTCTTGACAAGTACATGATAAACCTGGAATATAAATCAATATACAGCGCTTAGTACTTTTTTACTTGTTCAAATACTATTGTTATAATAACTTACGTGTATTATAACAATTAAGTGGTAAAGTTTGTATGGTAGTAGGGTTTTTGCGAACCAAACTATAGCTATCACGTTCGTATAACAACGTGAAGATGACAGGTTGGTGTTATGGCGGGAGATTTGTTATATGATAGCCAGGATCAGGACACATCATTTACTGTCGCATTGTTGCTTAATACCATATAAAATAGATATTAATAATGTAATAATCACTGATGAATTAATATCACAAAATTTATTACATTCCACTTACAAATCATAACTTACTTTTCAAAAACAAAGAAGAAAAATGTTTCTATAAAACAATTACAATAACCTTATTTTAGTAAATCTGAACATAATGCTAGTTTATCTTATAATTTTGATTTTCTGTTTAAATTTATTTACTTTTTACAAATAGACATACATTTGATTTTATTTTAATGATATTGAATGACGACCAGAAATATCACTGACTTTAATTTATAAAATTTCTATTATTATTATCTGGTTAACGGTAATTGTATCTCAATTTCAAATTACTTTTTATATTCTTATTTGTTTCATAATATACATATATTGTGATACTCTTTATTGAACTCTATAAATAAAAAAAATCTAATATATTTTTCATTTATTAGAGTTAGGATTAAGTGTTAGTTCATTGACCATTAAATGAAAGTGTTTTAATACGCAATGGTTACTTTTAACAAATGTCAAATGGTAATATTCTATCACTAATATTGTAAATATAGTTATCAGATAGACGAATTACACCTAAAGTATTGAAGTATAAAATCTCATGTCTTACCATCATTAGACGCAATCATAGATGCACTAACTGGGCATGGTCGACAATTAAGACTGCTGGCTTCGAAATATTCAAGATTCGTACAATTTGGCGAGTTCATTCCCCACACACTACCCGTCAATACTAATAAGACACGTAAATGTGATGAAAAAGAGCCTAAATTATAATTCATACTTATTAAGGTTAAAAATAAAACAAAAACAAAAAGCTGATGATGTTATTTAGTAACAAAAATTAAATAAATGATTTTAAATAAGTAGATATTTTGTAACACTTCAAGTAAAGAGTATGTTTACGTAACTTCCGTTGCTTAGATACTATCCATACGTTGATAACCCATGTGCTATTACGGACCGATCACCTGCTACAGAATACAATCGAAAATTATTAATTATTCTGTTATTATTATGATTTTAGTAAACTATAGTTAATAAATTAAAAATAGCTAAAAAAACATTTATCTTAAAGAAAAAACGGAAAGAGATCATTGGATGGTGAAACCTACGTGTACTTATATCTAACCGACGCTATGCTATGCATATAAGGCACGGGGACCAAATATAGTTGAAAAAGTTAAATTAAAGAAACTTCCAAGTCAAATTATAAATTCTTGTCCAAAAATGCAATTTAGTTAAAGTACACATAAAGTACTATGCATGCTTTGTCGTTTTAGTGTAAAAAGATTATGATTTAATTATGCATCTTTATACTGTGGATTCTAATAATTTAAGAGAAACTAAGATAAGAAACATAATGCTAAAGCTTATGAAGCTGTACCATAGAAAACTGCACATTCGAAATATAAAACGTACAAATGTAAAGTTTGCTTCCCTACTAACTTAGAAGTCTAGTTTAGAACAACAGTTCTAAAAAAGAATTTTCAGTTACTATTTTAGTCCCGAGTTTACACATTTATATCCCAATTTAATTTTTTTTCTTTTTTATATATTTAGAACAACGGAATAAGATTTAAAAAATGACAATTAATTAAAAAATAACGAATGAGTCTTGCAACACTGGACACAGTAAATGATTAATGAAACTTCCTCAATAAAAAGGACAATATATTTTAGAATGTTTTAAAAACTTGATTTATAATACTGATACGACTTTCATTGTTCCAATACAATCGAGGACGTAGTTTTATATTGCATTACTTGTTACATGACGGTTCAATTTTAACGAATCTTAGGTTGCAGCTAGAACTATGGCCATTATTACTTTATGTGCTATTTCTGTATTTTTCTCGCTATTAAATTACGGATTTGCTTCTCTAATTATCAAAGAAGAAGAAAATCATAAATTCAAAAGTATTATTGACACAGTTACACAATTAGCAAACGAAGAGTTTAATCATAGATTACAAACGGTAATTTTATCAAAAGATGTCGATGCTGTAATTGTTAATAACTTTTTAAAAGAATATAAAGGTACTGTTGTAATAGAGGTGAAACGCGATGGAGTACCACCTGAGCAAGTTGTTATTTTATTAGAAACATTGAAATCCTTTAGAAAAATCATGGATATACTTAAACCCGATCTCAAAGGTAAATCATTACTACACAGCGGAGCTAAATTTATCATTGTTCTTTATCGTTCACACCGAATCGAACGAATTTTTCAAACTCTCTGGAGCTACTATGTAACAAATGTGATAGTGATTGTAAGAGAGAAGACCATAACCGCAATTTATACTTATTATCCATATAAGAACCGTACCGAATGTCAAAATACGCAGCCTTTTGTGCTTGATGTAAAAATAAACAAATTTCCAGATAAAATGAAAAATATGCAACAATGTCCACTTTATATATCGACAAGTAAATTGTATAATTCCGTTAACAAACCGAAGATTCAGTTGCAAATAATTATGGAGACCATGTTACTACTGTTACAAGAAGTTATGAATTTTACTCGAATAATTTATACAAACAATTATGTCAACATTCAATCAGTTGAAGATTATGTTTGGTCCGATTCTTTGAAGGATGTTATAACTGGAGGTACTAATATTTCGACAAGCTTTATTTTATTTGGGGTGGACAACATAAATCTTATAGATTATTCTTTTCCATATTATCGAATGAGTATAGTATGGTTAGCACCGCCTATACTACCTGGATATTTGTGGTTCAGTTTACTTTCACCATTAAATAGCTACATGTGGCTTATTCTTTTGATCTTAATGTTGCTTCTCAAGTCTATTCCTTTTATAATGCGTGTTAGACCGATCAAGTGTTTCTTTACTCGTCATATCAGAGGGAGTCACGGACTTAAAGATGTCGCTCTTCGGATATGGGCGATGGCGGTTGGGCAACCCATAAGAGTGAGTCCGAGACGTTTCAGAGATTTTTATATTGTCAGCCTGTGGATGTGGTTCATGTTCGTGGTTAGAAGCGCTTACCAAAGCGTTCTAATAGGAGCGCTGAAGACGGACACCGTTGTTGGTAACTTCGCAAGTTTAAACGAAGCAGTTCAGTATGGGTATAGGTTTGGTGGTGGCGCTGGTGTCTTAGTTAATTTCGAACATGATCCACAGATACGTGACAACTACGAAATCGTACCTGACAATAGATTCGAGGAGATGTTTAACAAGGTGTTAAAGCGTGAAAGCAAGTTCGTGTTCGCTACGTGTTTGGAATACGCATGGTCTTACTGTTTATCGCGAGGTATTAATGAAAATGAATGCGGTCATATTTTACCTGAATCCATCATGACGGTCCCTTTAGTAGTTTGGCTGAAGAAGCGTTCGCCGTTTTTGCAATCGTTGTCGATGTGGCTTCAGAGATTTGTGGAAAGCGGGCTTCTTGAACGTGGCACTATAAAACCGGTGACTGCGACGGTTTCTCGAACAACATCTGACCCTACTCCACTCACACGAGATCAAACTCTCACCTGCTTCCTTTGCTTATCTATTGGATATATTTTAAGTACAATAGTGTTCTGTTTGGAAATGTTAAAACTTATTAAATAAATCGTAACATTGTCTTTAAACTATTTTTTTTATGGCTGTAACAGTATTTAAAGTGTGTACAAACTATGATTAAAGAAACTATGATGAAAAAAAGAACAAACATTGTTTCTAAAATGCCTATAAAAGAGACAATCGACCCTGCCAGGATTCGAACCTGGAATCTTCTGATCCGTAGTCAGACGCGTTATCCATTGCGCCACAGGGCCACGCGTGTAATACATAAAATTTCAGTTTGTTTTCACTATTGGTTTACAATTTTTTTTAATGGGTTTCTTTTTAAGGTCGTAGTAATTTGATGCGTTAATGAATCTATTTATTTTCTTATTACGATAAATTGATGAAAAAAATTGCAAACTTCAACCATATAAGTTAACTTGTGATGAAACATTGTTTCGAAAAATGAACGAGTCCCATTAACCCAGTAATAACCTCTTCACGCCTTTAACCACATGTTCAATTATTATACATTTTCCAGCCATTAGTAAAGACGAAATGCTTTAGCTTTTCTATATATATTTTTCTTTTCTTTATTTAAAAACAAACTTATTGGTTTACTTTAAACATATAACAATTTTCAAAAAAATGTATTAATTAATATTAAAAAAAAAAAACGATTTATTCAAATGACGTCTTCTGTGTCAAGACGCGTTCGATTCCTTATCGCTTGTTTCGTATTTTCGTTCAAGGACAGGTTGCAAATCAGTGTGAAAGCCGCCGGGGTCACCGGGAATGTAGTCTCGATATTGAACCTGACATTGAGCTCAAGTGCTACATGATTGAAGTGAATTTATATGAAGCGGAATGATGGCAGCACCTTTAATCTGTAAAAACATGTCCAGGCAGTAATCGTCTATAGTTAAAGTCACCCTTATTTTGTTCTGTATTTTACATGGACGTCCCTTAAGATAATTAAATGCATGATTTTTTTTTTTTTCAAGTGGCACTAAACTTCAGCACCGACCATTTCGCATATGTCAAGACTATTTATTTTTCCGCCAAAAGTGATGTTAAGTTTTCTTTTAATACACGACTGTCTGTTTATTATTGGACGTTAGGCAACGCGTTCAAACACACATGTACATATATTTTCACACGCACACTCACATGTACTGGTATTTCACAAAACAGGTCCGTAGGCTGGCAACCTTATGTATTTAAGGGTTTAAATGTAATGAAATAAATGAATTGTATTTATCTATTAAATTGAATAAGTTCCAGTGATTTTTTAACATTATGCCGTCCGGTTGAACCACATTGGTGTCATACGAAGACTTTTTGGCAAATGGTAAATATTGTGAGAAAATTAAGTGATATGTACATAAATGAATACTGATGTCAACTGATGATGGGGTTGGTAAACATTTATGAATTATAACCAAATGTTAAAATCGACCGGAACAAATGAGTAATACTGGCAATCAAAGTACTGGAACAAAAAACCGGCAATATAAATACTTGCGTCAGATAGCTATTATAAAAATATTGAATTCTTACTTTTATGGTTCTCATTTTGTCAACGACCAGCACCATTTTAGTTTTTGTACAATGATAAATAAATTTCTACATTATGATAGTTAATTTTATTTTTTTTAACTAAATCAAAAAGTGATCTTGCAGCAATTGTAAATAAAATTTTTAATTTTCCCTAACCCGCGTATATCTTTAATAAAAGGTTCATTTAGAACGGGACTGATTTTCTTATAATGGTTAAGTAGATTAGAGGAACGATGATACTCTTACATCTCTCTTGATAGTAAATGACAACTGTGACGTATACAGAACACATCAATGATAGAAATTAATGATAGACACGTGATGTCGCTCTTCTGAAAAAACATACAACGCGCGCCTATAGCCGACTTTTTTTATGTAACGAGGTGTTGAGACATACAGGCTGTGTATCTATAGATAGATTGATGCGCTTGCCCATAATAATGAGTGTTGCATCACCCAGCGCACATCTATTAGTGTTACCGGCAAACAAATTAAAAAGTCTGATATTCTTTATTTAAGCAATAGTGTACAGAAAATTGAATAAATAATAATTGGTAAAGCCTTGATACGATGATTAAAAGAAAATGAGAAAAAAAAATTATACAATGATTTTTTATAATGTTTATTTAGATATTTTTCAGTGTTCGGGTTTTCTCTTGAGGCATGCCACTACGTTCATTGCGTTTTTGACAGGGTCCTGTTATTAAATAAATAGATATATAAATAAATAAACAAAAAGTACAGTTTTTCCAAGATGGATAACCTACAACCCTCGATGCAATCTTAAATTAAAAAAAGTTGAGTTCCATGTTCATTGTAATGAAATATTTTAAAATCTAAATACATCTAAATTTGATCCAGATGTACGAGTTTCTGTATTACATTACTAAAGTTTCACTGTAGAAATTAATAAACATTTTGCTTAATACATTATAGAAGATGAAGCCTAAAGTTTCTCTTACAAGTTTTAATCACACAGATTTGATATTACACGATTCTGTTGCACATTGTTCTCATTTTATAGACGAAAATTCTTAACAAATGTTTGAGATTTACGACAAGAATGGTTTCGACTACGTTAAAATGAATTTTGTGCAAATCCATAAAATACCCGTTGAAGAAATTTTTAATTAAAAACAATTTTGTTTCACTACTAAAATTATATTTAGTTTTTTGTGTTGTATTATATTGGAAAATATTGTAGACAACAAATCCAGACACTTTCTAATAATATTTTGATGATTCGAAACGGTAGTAGTTTGAATTTTATTAGTTGAATATTTTGTTTAAAAATTGTAATGATTTTTCTAAACTATAATCCTTACGCGAATGTCAAATGTAAAAGAAAATACATTTTTTCTTATTACAAGATCTGAGATGTACCAATAAATATTTTATTAGGACATAATTTACATTACCTGGTATCCAATAGAATTATTTCCAGTACGCCGATTTTGATATCTAAGAACCTCTTGTTCAAATTGAGCAGACTGTTTATTTCAAAATGTCCCCAAGACAGGGTGGGCGAAGTTCCTGTTACATATAAACCAATTAACATCCTAACGGCGTGTAAAATCATATCATCTGTAAGGTTGTCTGGAAGAGACTGCTTTCAGCAGTAAGACCGCCTTTTGCACTGCTAACGTATTATTTTACTTCGCTCTA
>DWQX01006302.1:0-11555 GCA_018245475.1 Pharmacophagus antenor | reverse complement strand
TACTTAAATGGGGTATGTCAGACTTTCGGGCTTATATAGGAGTACCGCCACTGGTTGGAGGAGGCCTGTACAGGGATGGATGTCGAAAATAAGAAGTACAAATAAACACACGAAATAGTTTCTTATTTAACTCATTTATTACAATGTTTTGAATTTAATTTAATTCAATAAAATATATTGTTGCAAATATATAAAAGATAAAATAATTAGATCATTATTATTTTCTTTCCGTTAATTGGCAGCGGAACGATTTATAGTCCTTATTGATGGCAGCGAAGCTGTCTCACATAGTTTATATTATATATAAAATTTTAACCGAGAATATGAGGTCAGTGATCCCAATTATATATGAGATTTAGACATAAATAACCCATAGTCGCGTTCTTTTAGAGATTTTATTACCAATATGTAATTTCGTTTTCGTAAATTTATCATAATAATAATTGTACGCCAAAATTTCATAAATTATTCTCATTCGAAAAATAATAACCAAAACCTTTAAAGAGTTTACGGGGAAATACACCAGATCTTGATTTTCCTGTTTTTCATTGTACGGTTTCGGATTGTACTAAATGAAAACAAATTAATCGCGGAAAAACATTATGCCCTGTTATTTACTTACCCATGTTAGTACTTTCCAAAATATTTTTCCTTGTGAATCGTTTTGCAGTATGTCACTATAAGATACAATCGTGACTTAACATAAAGAAGACCTCTGAAGGTTTAGATTTTTTTAACCAATATTCCTAACGCCTCGTAAGGCTTTACTTAGGCTTCATCCCATTGCCTGCCACTGTGGTGAAACTAAAAAAGATATTAAAAACATAACATGACAGTTTCATTGACATAATAAAAAAAGGAAAACCAAAAATGATCAAAAAGTATCTTTACCCATACCCATTTATATTTTTTAATCTTCTTTACTTTTTCTCCTGTTTGTGTCTGACATGCATTCGTATGAATACGCATTTGCAGTATGCATTAATTCGTTTATATGTTTATTACATTCATTTTCTATTTTAATTAGTATCCACCCTATTTCTTATAATTAGTATTTTATCACATTTTCAATTACTACATAAATGTCAACCTGTCCTCGTAACACTATTACTGCGCTATTAGTGATACATATGCGAGTCAATCTAGACGAGCACGCTTCATCATCTACGCCCTTGTTGTCACTTAACAATATGCATCAATTGAAGTTAAGTGTTAGCCAATTACCGATAAAAACAAGTGAACGGTGTGTATTTACAGTACTGCTTTTCAATTTAAATATTACTTATTGTAAATTCATACGCAAATATCCAATATATCTTCTAATCCAATTTCAGCGTTATATATTAGTTTGCTAGGCTTATATGTCGTCATTCAGCTACAAAATCTTTATTGAAACGTTGTACTTATCAATCTAAAACATACCAACTTGGACCATAATTCATTACATCAAAGTCGAAAGTTAAATAGCGTTTAGCTATTTGATTATTTTACGGACGAATTGTCGATTTAATTAATTGCCAGTAACGAAATCACCGAAAACAAGTGGGCAGTGCTGCGCTTATTAGCAGATAGTACAGAGATGTGTTGTTTACGTGTCGGAGATAACCCCCGGCTCGCTCGAGGTCTTCGTTGTTGATAATTGTGACACGGATGTCGCTGCGAAATCCAATTTACACTTTAACATTAACAAATAAGATTGCATTTATTTATTGAATATAATTTTTCAATTCGCTTGGTGCAAAACAATAGAAAATATAACTTCGTCATCCCACAGCAAGTAATATACCAATACACTACTGTAGTTTTTTGACTTTAGAAATATATTTAAGCATACGAAAAATATTTCTGATATTATAAAAGAATTTAACAAGAAAACTCAAACACAGTGACATTTATTACTAAATTATTAGTTTTATTTTTCCTTGTCGACAATGGATGTATTTATCCTATCATAACTATGCCTGTAGACTATATTTTATACAACCCGTGTAATACATATCACATGTTATGATATACAAAAAGTTAATTAAAATTTAACGCTATTCAGCCAGTAATCATGAATCCGGCAAACTTAGATGATGGGTCAGCCTGTATGAATTAGATCAGACCTACATCCGTGTCACATTTAATGCCATTCGATCTGTCATAAAACATTAATGAATTAATGGCAAATACGGACTGTTCCTCTCTTAGCGGTAGCACAGTGAGGATGTTAGGAGGGATAACATATTCCCTCGGACGTTTTTAAGAGCAGTCTAAAAGATCACGGACACCTAAGGTAATTACGGGGCGTCATAACACACTGAAGGTGACCCACAAAGGGATATTTTTATAGCCCTTACATCTCCCAGAAACAGGGTGACATTCAAAAATTTCCATCGATATAAAAAGAAAAATTCAAATCTAATTTGATGATTCAGCTCAATATTTGTAATCGTGCTTTAATTGTCTAGAATTGAAAATGATAATGTATTTTAATTCCATCAGGGAAAACTTTACGGAAAGATATAATGGCAATTACGTTCTACAACACGAGATAATTATACCTCACGGGCGAATTGCGTGCTGGTCACGTCTGTTACGTAACTAGCCTATGGAAATTTGTCATACCGAATTTCGTGTAAAGCAGTGTTTCCCAACCTATTTGGTCTCATGTCCCACTTGTGATTAAAAAATGTTTATATGTCCCCCTACACCCTTGCAATTTTTATCCAATGCCTCCCAAAACAAATAAAAATCAAGAATGCAATGAATTACAGTAGCTATTTTTTTTAAAAGTTGCTGATTGCCCCCTCTATATATGACAGAATCACCCTCTGTGGGGCCTACGCCCCACCATGACAAACACTAGTGTAAAACGAACTCGGCAGTTTCACTGCTATAATGTTAATGAGACTGGCCCGTTTGTGTTATGGTAACAACCTTGCCTCTTGCATCAGGGGCCGCTCGGGCCAAACATTAATGTGACGAGCATTTGTGTTTGTTCTGTCTTGTTGTTGAGGTATATTTAAGCATTTATTTAAAGTATATCGATCTGAAATAACCTATACTACAGGTGCTGTTTAACTACCTATCTCGACACCCGAGTGTAACGTGTGGAAAATGCTCCGAATAATTATTATTCACTAATATACACACTCTTTTTGATTATCGGTTTCGCTAATATCATAATTTTGCTAATCTCAATTGTATACAACGCATTTATTTCAGTGCTGGCTTTAATTGTTATTATATACTTATGTCACATTTCATACTTTGTTTATGCTAAAATAGTATCTGTTGAATGTTTCGACTCGAAGAATACGTTTCATTAAAATTTGAACCACCGTTGGGGGTTTTAAGTCCAAAAGAACCCCTTTTAAGTGAACCTTAATGCATTGATATATATGCCAGTTAACCCGTTAGGACTTTTAAATGTTATATGTATAGATTGAGATAATGGTGAAAGTAGTACATACATTAATTACACATTGCTTACAGGCGACGAGATATCTAATTTTTAACAAATGAAAAGTCTCGCTTTCACTATTTCTTTTCGAATTAATCAGCATCCTAAAAATCCTGAAATAATTTATATGAATATAGTACCAAATATTATTTAAAAATGTACGTATTCGCTTTTTATTGTTCGCCGGGCGTGCTTCTAAAACATTCGAAAATGTAGATTCCGAGCGAGTGTCGACCGTGCAGAACGCCGTACGCAATGTGTTAAGAAAATAGTATGTTAACTGGATAAACTAAAATAATACTTATTATCAAAAACTCGAAACTACGATTTATAGAACCTCATAAACACAGTTTGAACAAAAATTATGTTTTGATATAAACTCGATGTCGCTTAAAAAGGGTTGATAGAACTTTTGGCTGTACTTTTTGATTTGTTAACAGACTCTGGTTTTAGGCTTTAAACATTCCCACTAAACTATATCATCTATGATGGAGATTGAACCTGCGAAAGTTGGTTATTTTCTTAAAGATGACCTGAAGTCAGCAGGACGTGAGGCAGCACTGACAGCTATTAGCTTTAATGAACTGGAGAGTCTAACCCAAAGTCGAGAACTTTATGTGCTTGCTAGAGTGAAAGGAATAAAAACTTTTATAAACCATACCATAAAATCTGTATAAAAAGTAATATCACATATTCTTAAATTCTTAAAAATATAGAGATGTAGTAATAAATGTGATCTGAAAAATAAAGTTTAATGAAAGTAATACTTTCTATTAAAGTAAAATCCAAGCAAAAGATAAAATCAGAGATAACTATATATTTAGTCCTTTATTTTTACATTTTCTAAATTAACATTTATACCTAAATTATTTTGTTCAAAAATTTTACCAAACAGAGAACTGTACAATTCATTCTTGCTCTCATTGGTCCACAATTGAGATTTCTCTGGAGCCATGTAGTTTACTAATTTATTATGTACCACATATTTTATTCTACGTCCTTTGGTTGCCTTTGTGTCTACTTTTCTTTTCATCTTACTTCTCATCTGTTGCAATGCAATCCATTGTCGACTAAGCTGTATTGGATCGGAGATATCTGCAGACTTGCATTCAATCAATTCCCTTAATAACTGGTGATAGAAATCACTATCATCAAATATTTCTGGTATATACTCATCTTTTTCTTTTCTATCCCTTACTACAGGATTATCACTACTTAATTCTTCTTTATTCTCTTGTAGTACAGACTCCTTTTTGTAACCTATTATCTCATATTCCGATCTTTTTAGTTGTGTACGCCTGACCAGTTTGTTTCGGTCAGACAGTATATATGATATTTGTTGAAGAATAGTATTTGTAGGTGCATTTTTTAAATTAACTGCTGTGGCAATGCGAGTTTTGTCATTCCATTTCTGAATTGTAGTATCCCTGAAGCTCTTAAAAGCCTTATGGCTTGAGTCTAATTCCTTCTCATAATCTTCAAGTTTACGCTTCTTAGGGTTATTTACCTTTAAATCTTTTTTTTCAACTTTTTTGTCTGGTTCACCTTCATCCTCTGTTTCAGAAGGAATTTCTTCGTTATCTGTCTCACTTGGAATTTCTTCATCACTTTCTACTGCAGCCTTAGCTTCCTGTACTTTAGTTCCTGACTTTTTTATTGCCAAAGACTTAGTTTCAGGAAAGTTTTTATATAAAATGTTCTGAATAGTTAGTAGTCTGCAAAAAAAGATAATATTAAAACTGATTCCAAAATACACTAAAAATTTCTTAACCAATATAGTAGAGAGATGAAAAGTTTTAAAATATAATTATGTTTACCACTTAGTTACAACGTAACAACATCAACTTATTGCATTAACTTTAAATTGATTTCTTGCTGATAATTGTAAAACCTGTACCAGTTTTTCACTTTGTGATTGAGTAGAATAAATGGCTTATTAGTATTAATAGTTATGTATATAAAGGAACAAAGTACTTAAAACTTAATTATTGTATCTATTAATAAAATAAATCAAATATTAACAAACTCAATAAATATAAAATGTGCTAAATACATTTACTTACTTCTCTAAGATCAATGCTACATTATTCATTGTACTTTTACTTTCTTCTAAAAATGCACTATTTTGTTGTAGCTCTCTAAAGCAATCTGGCATTGGCATTCTGTTAGCCGTACTCACACATCTTTGTAGATGGATTCTCATTTCTAAAAGACCTTCCCATAGGAGTAGTTGATTCCTAACACAGGAACCTTTTTTAGCTTCTTCAGATATATTTTCTTTTTTAACAAGTTCAAAATTCTCCTTTACTGGCACATCCATAGCACTAATGTCATACCCCCCGTTGTCAACATCATTACCACTATCATTATCTTCATCGTTTTCGTCATCGTTATTAATATTATCATAGGAAACATCACTTTCATCATCATTTGAGTTTATCATTTGCTTTTGAATCTTTGTTATGCTGTAATCATCACTTTCACCACCAGAATCACTAGCATCATCTAATTTCGTATCTTCGACTTCATCTTGAATCGATCCACTGAGTGATTCATCAACAGAACTCTCGTCTTCGATATTTTCTTCCAAATTCTTACGGGATACAACTTTCCCTTCGTACTTTTTACTTATTTCACTCAACAAGTTAACATTCCTTTTTCTAAAATCGCTAATAACAGCATCGTCTTCACTGTCTGAGGAAGTAAATTCGGCACGTGCAAGTGTTTTCGGTTTCGTACTAAATACATGATCGTCCTCGATGTCCGCTCTTGCTTTTACGGTTAAAGCGTCTGCTATTTTTTCTGAAAGCGTGGATTTTGTCGTTTTCTTTGGCTTAAATTTCATTTTGTATTATAAAAACAACTAAATCTTTAAAAAATCAAAACGTGCTTTTGACATTATAAATTTGACAATGACTTTTGTTCAGTGAATACTTCTCGAAGAGCATAATACAATGAGAAAAAGATATTTTTAAATTATCAATGTTATATCTTTTAAAAAGTACTTAAATTATGACTGGTGCCATCAGTGATAGAAAATATTTAATGCAAGAATTATTTATTTGCTGTACTCTATAGCACTTGATTTTAAACTGTAACAATAATTAAAAAATATTACATGTTCTAAATTATTTGCTACTGTAAAATTAAAAGTAATTACTTTAACATTTCTATATTAGCATATAAAAACAAAATAAAAGATTTTAGACATTTTGTAGGATAAATAATTTCCATAAGTGCCTGAATAACAAAGAGCCTTTTTTAAGCAGAAAAGCCCGCGAATAGCCAAATTTCTGCCTTTTTTTACACTTGACAACATAATACAGGCAGAAACAGAAACGTTAAACTTTAAATAACCTTTAAAACGTAGTATAAAGAAAAGTTCAAACGGAATAATGAGAAAACGGCTCACTAGATCTAAACCTGTAACCTGGTTAAGCAATGAAATACATAATGAAAAATGTTTAACAACTACTTTTAAACATTATGCGTAAGTTTCTTATAAATACCCTGCTTTAATTACACCAAAAATGGTAATTTGTAAAAAGATAAAATGCTATGTTATTAAAATTAAATATCATTTATGAAAATTCTATTGAATATTTGAAGCTACAATCTGCCGAACCTAACATTGTTTCCTTATGAGATTTTTTTTCAGAAAGTTTCAGTTTAAACAAATAATAGGTGAAATAGGTGATTACATATTAATTTCTAATGCTGATGCTGCGGAGCCTGATACAGAAGAAGGATGTGATGCTGCAAAAATTATTTCGTTATATGAAGATCCTTCTAACAAAAATGACCCATATAGAGCTAAAGTACAATGGTACTCTAGACCTAGCGATTTACCAAACAATTGCTTTAATAAGTCTGAATCAATTAATTTCTTTGATATGGAGGTATTTATTACTTTTACATATTAAAAAAATTAACTAATTAATATTAAAAAAGAACCATTGTTTGAAGTAAACACTAAATATAAATTTGTTTAGCAGTTTGTCTATAAAATAACTAATTCAGAAACTTTTGTTTTTGTGTATATTTGTATTGAATGAATGATTTGAAATCCAAAGAAAATATAAATAACCAAATAATTTTAAATCCAAGGAAAATAATTTAGTTTCTTGTTTTTTTTATATTTATATCATGGTTTTTTTTTTATTTTGCATATCTATAAAAAAAATTTATTCTATTTTATTTTACTGAGATATCCAAATTTCTTACTGTTAATTTAGGTTGTAGAAGATCACCGTCCATTTGATACTGATGTTTCGATAGAAACTTTTTTTAAAAAATGTACCATTGTATTTTGTCACACAAAAGATACTAATGACATTATCAAAGGAAGTCCAGTATATAATTATATGTGTAGATATAGACTCATAGCAGTTGGAAGGAAAAAGGTCAATATTGAACCAGTCCTAGAAGAGGAAAGAAAGGCTATACAAATCTTTTGCACACCTAAGAAAAGCATTCCAACATCTGAAACACCAAAAACACCAAGCAGCCTTATAAAAAAAATGAGCAGAGTTTCTGTGTCAATAAATAGGAATTGGAATGTCACTAAGAATGATGGTACGAAACTGTTATTAAAGAGAGCTATATTGTGTGATAAAAATGAGAAAGAGACACCTGAAATTACACCAAAAAAATCTTACGAACAAGAACCTATGGTTGTAGAAACTCCAAAGAGCAGTAAGAAACTTAACAAGAAGAATATAGAGGAATTGCTGTCTATGGAGTTAAAGGAAAACTCAGATGATGATTTACCAACACTTATTATAAGGCAACACGTACCAAGCACACCGAAAAGAAAGTCTCAAGTAAGCATTGTTGATGAAACACCAAAGAAACTTTTACTTTTTGAAGATGAAGAAAAGGAAACTTACCCTACTCGTTCTGGGAGGAAAACCAAACAACCAATTAACTATATTGAAGAGGAATTATCACCAGTTAATAGAACTCCAAGGAAGAATAATCAAAATATTAAAAATGATAGTGATGATGATTTTAAACCAAAATCAAAAACACGTATGACTCCAAAAACTCCAAAAACTCCAAAGACACCAAGAATGGCTAGAACTTCCATTACTAAGACACCTAAACGTAGTGTTAGCAAGAGAATTCTTATTAGTGAGCTTACTCCCACCTTACACTCTAGAGCACATTCTCTAGATAATTCACAAGGTGTGTCTTTATATATATTGAAACTAATAAAAAGTACAATATGTATAATTATACTAGCCAAAAAAAATTTTTTTAAATCAAAAGAATCATAATTATTCAGCGAAACATTGTCAATTTTCTTTTTTCAAATTAAGTTGCTTGCTGCATCTAAATAGTACTATTTAAATCATATGCTTATTAAATGATTATGTTAGCAATATGAAAAGAAACAGAAAGTTTTACCTATTTAATCAAGCCTCAACTGAAACTGTATACCAGTTACTAACATATAGTTTCTACCTATACAATTTTTAAAATCTGCATCTGTAATGAAGCTGTTATTCATAATTATTGTTTTTGCAGATTTTCTTAAAGAAAACCAGTCATTACCTGGTAGGGAAAACCAGATGGAGGAAATATTAGCTTTTGTAAGGAATAAGCTATTAGACAATGTAAGTGGGTAAGTAACCTATCACTTAAGTCAAATCTACAAATATAAAATTTAAATTTACTGCCTTATTATCTTATATATTAATACACAGCTAAAACCGTTGGTCCTGGAGACATATAATTGGAAGGTGTGTTCTCTGGATAGATATTCAAGAAGAAAGGGTTTTTTAGATTCCATCCTTAAGGGGGGAAAGTGATATAATTTTATTAAAATTGTTTATTATTAATCTCGACAATTTGTACACACACATGTAGTGAATTTTCTTATTACTGCCTTCCCACAAAACCACAATGGTGTCATTTTGTTACAATTAATAAGTAACTGATGAACCAAATTTGTGCTGTCTCAAAGGCTGAAACCTATATAGAACCTTATCGTGTTTTTACAATAATTTAAAACTTGGACACTCATAGGTTTTTTAATTACACTTAGAACCTACATACCATTCTTTTTCTAAAAAATTTAAAATTTCATGACAATTTCAAACATAAAAATTTACCTAAAATATATGGATATGTGTTAATATTTAATTAAAAAAAACACCACGCCCTCCCACAAAGTAGAATCTGTTGGATGCGAGTAGCGCAGGACCGATTGGTGTGTACATACTTGGGGAAAACCTATGTCCAGCTGTGGGCGTCTACTGGGTGATGATAATGACCTTTTCGGCAATTTAATCTCATATTTATGTTTCACTACAGATGTATGTACATATCTGGCGTCCCCGGCACTGGCAAGACCGCAACTGTTAATTCTGCTTTAAAAATCCTCAAAGATGAATCAGATTTGCCTGATTTCCAATTAGTTGAAGTAAATGGCATGAGGATTGCTGAACCGAGACAAGCTTACGTTCAGATTTATAAACAACTAACAGGTACATTCAACTCCACCATAATGTTTAATTTTATTATATTATTATTTTTAAATATTTATAGACTAACAGTTGACCTCTACTTCATCTGATTTTAAGTGACACAAAGGCCTTAGATGGTGAAGTATTCGCTCAGAATATGTCCTCAAATGTATAACTCCTGAAACACAGCAATGCTGTTATGGGCAGCTAATTTATATTGCAGGTGGTAATTAACTAAGTTGCCTGGAAAAACGCTACCACCATTCTGACTTCACTAATCTTGTGGCCGGGTAATTGAACCCGGTTTCCACATTATAAGCCAAATGGTAAACCACTGCGTCACTGAGGCATTCATTAGATAAGACATAAAATCTATACAGATTTAGTACCAGTTTGTAATATAAAAATAACTGCTTAGGTATAAGAATAAATTCCTTCAAGCTAACGTTCGAAATATTTAGCTAATAACATGATGAATAATTATATTTTTTATGAAGAAGTTATACTGGCACTTGTTTAGGTTTCGTGTGATAACAAAGTGAAATATTTTAAATGTATTTTGCACACCAAAAATTATGATAATAACGATTATTATGAATTGTTAAAACAGCATTTGTCTGATTTAACAAGTAGATAATATAGAAACATAATTGTTCCAGGAAAGTCAGTTGTTTGGGAGCAGGCATGCTCTTTATTAGAAAAACGCTTCACAAAACCTGGACCGAGGAGAACTCCCACAGTTTTAGTTGTTGATGAGGTAACGTAAATTAACAGCAATTTGTTATATTTACATGGTATTACTAATTATTTCATATACATAAAATTGATATTGAAACATCATAAAAAGGTATATGGTAGTAATGGAAAAAAAAATTATATGATATGTACATTTGATTATACATTTATCGTTAGAAAAATTTACTAAATTTTAACGTGTCTAGGTGTGTAAGGTGAAATAGATCAGTGATATTTTTTTTTTGTTTATGTGTTAGTTAAGTTCCAATGTAATACATAATTTCTGAACCTATATCAACATCATCCGGAGCAATAATGAAGTTATAATAATAACCATTCATATCAGTTTTCTAAGACAATAATAAATTGTGTTAATTAAATAATATTTTCAGATTCATTACAGTGTTATTAATATTTATTACTGTTATTATAATTATTGTTTTGTTGATACATAAATATCAATTAAATGGGCCATGTCCACAGCTCTATGGTCAGGCCTGTTGTTAGTGTAGAATTTTTAGTTTTACTTAAGTAGTTTTCACTCACATCTGTATGAGGCTGAAATGAATTGATTAATATTTTTTCGGAAATTATCTAATATTTTACTTTTATTTCACACATTTTTAAGTGACGGCTTTAGATTGTGAAACGCGCTCGGCCAAAATACTTAGGCTATTACTAGCTAGCCAGGCTTGTTTTGTCAAGTTGTTGGTCAAGTGCGAACGAACTCGCACAACACAGGGTTCCGTTATCAAAGTATTTACAAAATAAAGACGTGCTTCATATTGGTAATAATTGTTATCGCAACTTTGCTTTTAACAGAGCATCGCTTAGCAACTATTAACAGGCAGATTTAAAGCAACCACCATCATTCAATCTCCACTACAAACGTGAACCGGAGT
>DWQX01006301.1:0-11556 GCA_018245475.1 Pharmacophagus antenor | reverse complement strand
GCAGCAGCAGATCGTTATGTGCGAGCTCACGGATCACCGGATCCGTGGGCCAGTTTCGATGAAGCTGCAATAGTCGTCAATAAGACTAACAGCGCAAACTTCACCGAACCCAGCAGTAGTAGCGGCAGCAAATCGGCTGCAGAACGACGTTCAGATTCACAAAAGTGTATAAGTAGCTACTTATCATGTTTTTTTTTTTTAATGATCGGACAATACGGATATTATGTTCACTTGATGGTGAATTTTATACGTCATCGGACGGTATCCGATAATAGTTACTTACCACCGGTAACACAGTTCCGTGTAAACATTTAGAATTCTGCCATATGAAAAGTTTTAGTTAATATTAGACCAATTAACCCTTTGAAATCTACGCGAATTGAAGTAAAATAGCTTAGTTTACAACGCATTAACCTCTGTCGCGACGAGTATCTTTTCATTTCAAATAACTAGGTCAGTATCATCTAACCCTAATCGTCTTGTACGTAAGAGCAAAGAGTTAATCTACTTTAATACTCGTCCCACAATCTTCTTTAACTTCATACAAACTTGAATTGTTTAGTACATCTTTCTTGTATAGAGCCGTTTGTAATTCGGTAGATTTATTTCAATTAATAAATGGTAGTGTACATACAGTACACAAAATAGTGTGCGCAGTGTGCGCTTTACTGGGTTCTGGTAAGAAGAGCAACTGTAGTTTTGTTTACTGTAGAGGAGGAAACCTTTCGAAATACCGCCTACAATATGACATTTATGAGTGATTTCTACCCACTAAAACCCTGTCGCTCTTCGCCCAAGTGCATTACTAACCTCATTATCTGATTAAATTCTCGTTAAGGGCTTATTGTCGATAAAGGAAAAATTGCGTACAGAAGATAGATTTTATTGCTAAAACCCCATTTTGATATTCGCATAAGTTTGTTGGGTTATTCACAGGGGTCTACTTTTTTGGAACCGGCGTTAGTCATTTTGTCCACCCATAAGCGCCTGTGAAGGGTTAATTGAATAAAGTATATTTTGAATTTTGAACTCGATGGGTATTACAGGGTTGTCGGCGATGTCCTACGAAATAAACTGATGCCCCATTACAGTACAACTAAACATTCTAGGAAAACCATACTCCCTTTCTGGCACCCTCTCTGTGTGGAAAAAACATAAACATTGTTAGGAAATATTTTTTTGCCAGTATGCCAGACCCTAAGCTCCGCCACCCAAAACACATGAAGCTAGACTTGTTGTCAGCAGGCTGGTATTAAAAACAGATATAACATGCGATGAAGAGTGGCGGAAACAGGACGTGTCTATGAATCAAAATTTTTTGACTTCAAAACGAGATACCAAGTAGCCTGAATTTGAATAAAGTTAACTTTTGTCTTTGATTTGGAAAGAAAATAAAATATTCTTTCCCTATTATATTATACATTACAAAGTCCTCAAGTGACACGTATGTCAGTCGCTAAGCGTGCGTCACTTGATCACTTATCTGTACCGGTATATAAACTTACTCTCACCTGTCCAAAACGGTTAAGTTCACGGGTTACCAAGCTTTACTTGGTTTCAGGACAAATTTTAAATGTAATGCAATTAAAGACAATATGTCAGTCGCCACATTAGTGCTGTTGCTTTTTAATATTAGTTTTTTTTTTTATATATATATATAGGAAGAGTAGGCAAACGAGCGAGCCATTCGCCTGATGAAAAGTGGTCATCGTCTGCCATAGACAGCCGCAACACTCGTGGAGTCGCAACTGCGTTGCCGACCTTTAAGAAAGGAGTAGGCTCTTTTCTTGAATGCCCCTAAGCCGTATCGGTCCGGAAATACCGCTGTCGACAATTGATTCCACAGGGTGCTTTTGTAGTGACATAATGTATTCTAAATTTTGGACGTCCGTATTTAAAATTCGCCACTTTTATAACATTTATAAACTTAATGGTGATACGATAAATATTTCTATTAACTTTAAATTTCTGTTAGGAGATTGCGGGAATTGAATGACGACTTTGAACCTTGAACATAATCGACAGAGTAAATTAATTTTTAATTTAATTATATATTATAAATAATGGCTCAAACATAACCAAAGCTTTGAGTTTCAAATATATTCTTTCGTATACAAAGTGTTTGTTCCTTTCCTTTACTTATATTTATTACTATTTGGTAACCCCATATACGACCCCTTGCAACTTTTTTTTTATTTCGTACCCCTTACCGTAATCGGTCTTTTATAGTATGGTAGAAATTTATTAACGGTAAACACATAATTCAAATCTATTTTAAACAAATTTATTCAAGTCGGTGACTGAGTGGTCGGAATTTTACTGTTATTTATTAAATATGAAAATTTTGTACATGTTTTAAAAATTTTAACAACCTGGCTGTCGTAAAGGTCGGCTTACCTATCCATAAATCTTTAAAAAAATTCTGACAGCCTATTTTTGGACATTGACAGCTGGCGACAATATAAATGATAAAACAAATAATTATTTAATTTAAAGTATTTGTAAGACACATTATACCTAAATTATATTTCTGCACTTTTGTATATAAACTATAACTAAGCCGAACCCAATACGGCGCTTTCTTATATATTTTCACCTAATTGATGCAGATAGCACTAAATTATTGTAACTTGACTTATTTGCATTAAAATACATGACATGGATGACTAATTTAATATTGTAAATATAATATTTCTTTGCAATTTTCTGACCTGATATGTACAATAAATAATAATTTACTTTAACTTAGACTGGATACTTATATTTACAGTACGTCTTAGCGTCTTGACAAGTTTCTTATTACAAACTTACTTTTGTCAGTTATAATTAGTTGCGATGTTGACAGAGTAAAACAAAATGGCGCCAATATCAGTGTCATATCAAATTCCCGCGCGAACAGTTAATGTGTTGTTGGCATTTTATAACAGCTAAACTTTTATTATCCAAGCAACATCCGTACGTTATCGCGTTTCCAGTAAAGTCGTTACGTTAACAATTATTTATATTTTTTTCATCAGTTCATAAAAGTGTTTCGCATCGGACTGATGTGTGTTAACGTTCAGAAATGGGTTTTAACGAAGCAGAATATTGTAGGTGGCTGTTGTGCCGTATAACCAAATATCGGTAAGCATTTTCTGCATGAGTTGAAAAAGAGTTAAAATTGGATATTTTTTTACATGGTCACAAAACATTTTGAGAAAAGCAAGAATAAAAAGTGTATCGAAATCTATTGCCAACGTGTTCTTTTTACCTAAAATCACAACCCTCAATATAAACTGTATAACCAAAATTGAACAATGCAATTTTTGAAACGAAATTATGAAAAGTCATTGTTTCCTTTTTTCCCACGCATGAAGTTGATTTTTTATCTTTTTTTTTATCGGTTATGGGCTCGCACTTGTCTTCGATTTAATTTGATGCTAAATGACAGTGAAGCGTGTTCCTGAATACTCTGGATCTCGCTTGGATGAAGGTCGGAACACAGCAGTGCTGTTAAAGCATCAGATCGACTTGGATATAAATGTATAGGGCAAGACTCCCCACTGGAGCAGTGTTTCTAAAGGTGGCCCCACAGGGAAGCAATTCCGTCATTTAGAGGTGGGCGATCAGCGACTTTAAAAAAAATCTAATATAATTCATTGCATTTTTGATTTTCATTTGTTATTGAGGGTCTTGGACAAAAATTGCAAGAGTCGAGGGGGACATAGAAACATTTTTTACTCAAAACTGGTACACGATACCCTATAGGCTGGGAAACACTGCCCTAGAGTATTATAAAAAAAATAAAAACAAGTTTTCACATTTCGCAAATCACGGTATAAATGTATTACAGTTCATATCCAAAGATATTTCTAGTTACTTCTAAAAAAAAAAAAACCATTATTCTGTTAGAGAGCCGTTTGCATTAATTACTCATAGCGAAGGTAATAAGCGACCACGCTACTATCACAATATTTATTATTACTTGATATATTACCGTACGTACAGTTAATGAACCGGTTTCAATATGTTTTTGTTGAGATTGAACGTCTAATGATTCATACTCGGCGGTTTACATCCAATGAACCTTTCCCTGGGGAGATAACTGACGCGTCAACAATGGCGCGCACCACGTCTCGCTTATCGTTTGACAGCGTGAGAGTTCGTTTATATATAGAAATAATAACAGTTATATGATAATACAGCATTATATAACCGTTACGAAATGTATTGATAGTTCAATTGTATACTTTTTCGCATAATTACATTTTGTTTTTTTTTTTTTATTTCAATTTTATCTCGTGATTTTTTTCAATGATCGAGTGATATGTTAATAATAATGAAGACATTTATTAATTTCACAAATAAACAAAATGAAAGTTAAATACGATATATGTTGACGCCGCCGCCGAATTTTGTTTCTCGCCGTGGCGCGGTGTACGCAAGCCGTAGGTTTGCGGAGAGTGAGTGTGGCAACAGAACTAGTGAAAATCAAATTCGTGTAAATGATACGACAGGTAAACTGATTGTATAATATCCTTGGCTACTTGTTAAAGGTGTTTACCGTATTAAAAGCGCAAAACGGCGTGATATATCGTCCGTATAATTACCGAGTGATGAGAGATTGGTGTGAGCCACCGGTGGCCCACGCCGCCCTATGGGAGAGTCGATCGTGAACCACCGGTGGTACATGCCGGCGTGATCGTGCTAAACGACTTTGGTTGATGCGGAAAAGGCACAGGTCTCCACGCTTTACCGTCTGTCGCCGTGGCGCCTTTGTATCGAAAATTTATAAAAAAAAATATGAAAGCATCTTATCTATTCTTATTACTACGAAAATTGCTTGTTACTAAAAATACAATTTTTTTTATCGGTTATTCGCTAACACTTGACCTCGATTTCACGTGATGTTAAGTGACAACGAGGTCGGAGATGGTGAAGGGTGTTCGCCCAGAATACATCTGGCTGTTACATGTCTGACTGCCGGAACACAGTAATGCTGGTATTGCTGCAAATTGAGATTGAGAGTGGTAGTTCGCTAGGCGGGTTTTAAAAAGCCTACCACCATCCAGTCTCCACAAGTCCTGTGGCCGGAGAATCGAACGTAGGACTTCCGTGTTACAAGGCAAGCGCGTAAACCACTGCGCCACGGAGGAGAATTATCATCACTAATTATATATAATACATTGTTAAGAGTAAAATTGAAAACAAATAATCAAAATAAACCAACCCTATTCTGAAGTTGAGTAACCAATATGAATTGTATGGATTGTATCAGCCAATTTTTTACGTACAAAATATACCACCGAAAGATTTTACAGTATTGTTTATGAAAGTGGATTTATTGTCACAATCTGGATTGATAGCAAAAGCTGGGTTCGAGTTTTTATTTGAAGATCGGGTCAACTATGTGACATAACACTAGATTTACCGGACCAGTCATATTGACTGAACGACCCTACATAAGAAGTTACGTATACTGATATGCGTTTGATATTTTTATTTATTTTTTTACCGTCTCTGGCAATATTGTTCTATATATTTTATTGCGAAACGGGAAAAATACGAATGCAATAATGCACAAAACTAATACAGACACGAAAAGAAAACCAAAAAAATGTGTCGGTAAATCTGGTGTTAAACAAAAAAATATTAGCGTCCCTTGATGATTTTCATCTATCATCCGTTCATTGGACACGGTCATCTTCCAAACGCCGTAAAACTACCACCAGGTATTTTTAGTGGGTAGAAATGAGTGGGTATTAAATCCTTCAAGAATCTGGGCCGGTCCCGTAATACAAGACGAAAATTACGACTCACTGAAGCAAAATAATGCGAACTAAAATGAATGAATCACATTTTCAAGTATTTTCATTAAAATTATGACAAAAGTAACTAAGATAATGTTTGAAATAATTAACGTCATCTCTCATTTAGATACGGTGGTATACTTCTATACATGCCAAAAAGTCCAGCGTACAAAATTTATCATTTATATGCGTTACAACAACTTATAGTCTTAACAAGACGACTAAGGTGTAAAAGGAAAAATGTCAGTATCTAGATGAAGGCGTAAAATATTCACTAAGTACGAAACCTAGTATTCCTCGACGTTTCGGCGCGTGCTGCTACGGCCGAGGTCGCGAGGCAGACCCTAGACCGGAAAAGATTTAATTTGAAATGTATACAGATCGCGGAAGTTTAAAATCCTCATCCAAATGAAGATTTAAGTTTTCGCTTTACCTACAGGTACGCCACTGTGTAGTATAAGATATGGTATTTTTTCAAACCTCACCATACCTATATACTATGATAAAAAAAGCTAGTATCTATAGATAGATGAAATATTTTTTTTTGCGCTCGCAGCCAGCTGCGTCCGCTGTCGGTGCAGGGCGTCATGGAGCACGCGCTGCAGCACCGGGAGCGCGTCGGCGTGCAGGACTTCGTGCTGCTGGAGGAGTACAGGTCCGAGGCGGCGTTCATTGACAACCTGGGCAAGAGGTTCAGCGAAAACATCATCTACGTGAGTGTCAAACACAACCAGAGGTGTCGTTATCATCATCATGATCATATCGGCCGAAACGCGTCCACTGCGGGACAAAGGCTTGCCCCAAGGAACGCCAAGACGAACGGCTCCGCGGCTCTCTCGTCCAGCCCGTTCCAGACTTTGTTCAAGTCGTCGGTCCATCTTGCGGAAGGTCTGCCTACTCTGCGTTCGCCGGCACGCGGTCGCCATTCGAGAACTTTTCGGCTCCAACGGCCATCTGTTCTTTAATAATGTAGTTATAATGTTACTTTATTCCAAAATCATTTTCGATCGGTTTCACTGGAATTTTAAAATATACTTATATTTCTCATTTTGTCAATTATAAATAGTCCCTGAACAGATTAAAGAGAAGACATTTTTCAAAGCCACTACGGTAACTCGCTCTAAGTGGCGACACCCGCGAATGCCACTGTGATTAAAGGTCAGCTTTCTTCACGAAACAGACTTACATCGGGAACGTGCTGATATCCGTGAACCCGTACAAGAATCTGCCCATCTACTCCGAGGAAAAAGCGAGGCTTTACTATAAGAAGGCTTTCTTCGAAGCACCGCCGCATGTGTGAGTAATTGTATTCATTATATCTGCCTCCGTTGCGAAGAGGTTCGCCCCGATTGTAGTATATTATAGTATTGTGGGACAGAGGGAGAGGGAGAGAGTGAGAGAGAGAGAGAGAGAGAGTTGGTGGGAGTTTATCGTACCCGCCTTGCTAGCCACCACCCTGAACGTCTACCTGTCGTAGCGTTCTGGGTGAAAACGCTTCAACGCCAACTGTCACGAAGTCAATGTACATAATGTGAAATTGAGTATATGTTAGATAAAAAAAAATAACGAGCTATATCACGATGTAACTGTTGTTTTTTTTTTTATCACCACCGCGCTACACACATTCGACCAGCTGTTTCACTACATTAATATGTTACTTATCTGACGTATCAACCACTCCAAACGTTATTTCGCACGTTCTCAAGTACTGTCTGAATCATAATTAACATACATAAGTTATTTACGTATTTAACACTTAATATTTTCTATACTGTTCGTATCGGTTCGAACATTGTCTTTCGCCTTTCGGAAATATATATATATATATTATTTAATACATGAACTTGATTTCACCTTATTTTTAATTAGCAATGAAGCCGTAGACAATGATACGTGTTCGCTCAGAATGTTTCTCTAACATGTATGCAATTCTGTTATGGCGACAGTTTAACGTTGAGGTTGGTACTCCAGTCTACCTACACTTATAGATCGGGAATTCTTAGCTACTTTCGTATATGAATTATACGAAAGATACCTCATGTAAATTCGCAATAGAAATTTGCATACATAAGAGCGACAAACGATATGGAATAAAAAACGCCATCTTTGATGATTACGACAGAAAATAAGAATACACAGGGAAGGGCATCCGTTTTATGAAAACCCCATCATTCACGTCGTCCACTCATGTGAGGACTGATGACATGCTAGTTTCAATTTCTACAAATTTTTGGCGAAAACCTAAATATCGGTAACATAAATCTTCATAGATAACATTAATAAAAATCTGTGCAAAAACAATATTTCACAACTTTTACGTTAAAACCTTTTTTGAACCCAAATAGGATCAGCCCGAAGATATAACCTCTTCAACAAAAAGGATACATCATATATCATATGTAATAATCAAATCTATATTAGCGGAATTAAATAGTTCAAATGAAAGTTATAAAAGTCCGTAAGGTATTTTTTTTTTTTGGATTACTTAAAATATAAAATATTTCACACAAAATATAACCTATATATTATCGAAGTGGACAAATAAATTGGCAGCGAAACGAAAACTAAATTAATTAATATTAAAAATCTGTCTGAGAATTTTAATAGGTGATTACTGATTAAATTAATAATTATCGTCTGGCTTATGTTCTAAAATATAATTAGAGATAAGTACAATTATTTTATCTACATATTTCACTATCGAATTATTAATTATCTATACATAAATGTGTACATACAACGTGTGTATCGATAAATACCTTTTTTAGAAATTGCTTCTGTATATAGTCAAAGTGATCCGTATAAAAAGTAAAATACAGTTTTTATTATATCTATGTTGCAACATCAAGAGAAGCCTTCTTGACAGATTTTTTTTTAATTCGTTACGCAAATTCTTGATAAACCTTTTTTAGCATTTAAGACTTTATAGCGAAAAAATCATTCATTTCTCGCAGATCATACATACAATATTTTTGGCCAACCAGCCGTCGTCTAGTTTTATCTAAAAACTGGTGTTATTCAAAAGAATAGATGAAGTTTGAAAATCGAAGATTGAATAGAATTACAAACCTTTGCTATCGCCACTTTAAAACTAA
Source organism: Pharmacophagus antenor (assembly GCA_018245475.1). NCBI lineage: Eukaryota > Metazoa > Arthropoda > Insecta > Lepidoptera > Papilionidae > Pharmacophagus > Pharmacophagus antenor. The sequence continues at coordinate 2,672 of DWQX01006301.1, read as the reverse complement.
ATTACATTTAAAGAATATTACCTAAACTATTTGGTTTAGAAAAATATATCGATAGTGAAATTTTCCTGTTCTTAGTACTTAAATGGAACTTGATATCAGATAAGAGATAAGCAAACAGCTGTCCTCTAGACTGTGTCATTGATAAACAATGTTGCCTACATCATCCTATTGACGAACTTTGTAATACCTAAATGTTATTAAAAAAAAACGTAGCGGAGACGACGAAAATAATTTCCTGAAACACCGTCAACCTCTCATGAATGTGATTGTATAATATATTATATGGTATGTAGCAAGAAACACTACATCATCATTTACATCGTGATATGTATAGAATTTAAATTACAAATCTAATTCAGTTTATCTATTCATAATAATAAATAGTTATTACATTTAATTCTGCAAAAGGACCCTATTATCTGGTATCAACTGGGAGCAGACTAAGGAATACACTGGCGTTATATCATTAACAATGTCTTTTTGTTTGCAGATTCGCTATTGCCGACAATGCTTATCGATCGTTAGTATATGAACATCGTGAACAATGCATTCTGATTTCAGGTGAGCGATTAAAATGCTTCCATCCATATTTAATTGAGACACAACACGCAGTTCCGTTATCCGAAACACTTGTCAGGATTGCAATAAAAAAAATGCTAATGATCACTAACCGGCGTCTGGAAGAGACCGCTTTCAGCAGTAAGACCGCCTTTTGCACTGCCGACTTTCTATTCTCCTACTTCGCTCTATTTGTAACAGTTACTCTCTTTTATTTTGATTCGTGTGCATATAATTTTGTTTTTGTTAAGCGATGAAGACTGTTCTATTCTATTGTCCAGGCGAATCTGGATCGGGCAAGACCGAGGCGTCGAAGAAAGTCCTAGAGTATATCGCGTCGAGGACGAACCACCTGCGCAACGTGGAGACGGTTAAGGACAAGCTACTCCGAAGCAACCCGCTGCTGGAGGCGTTCGGCAACGCGAAGACTCACCGCAACGACAACTCGAGCCGCTTCGGCAAATACATGGACGTGCAGTTCAACTACGAGGGCGCGCCAGAAGGTGGTCACATATTGAACTACCTGCTGGAGAAATCCAGGGTCGTCAGCCAGATGTCGGGCGAGAGGAACTTCCACATATTCTATCAGCTGTTAGCTGGCGCGGACCAGGAGTCGCTGAAGCGTTTGAAGCTGCAAGGAAGACCAGAGGCGTACAAATATACAACGGATATGGTGAGCACTAAAGCTCTGAACAATCTTAAATTGATCAGAAGCAACCTTCATCATTGAAAGCTTTAAGTTTTATTGTAAGAATATACGCGAGTTAATAAATTAGAACTTAAATCGATGAATGTTATTGTTAATTTCGTTTATTAAATGTAACTTCGATACGTCAAATCTAAATTCAACTGGTAAATACTAAACTCCGTAAGCAAACATAAACTCAAAATTACTTTATTAAATTAGATTTAAACAATCAAATTTTATCTTAAATTCTCTAATTACTAACAATTATCGAGACGCATGAGGAAAACTGTCAAGAAACTCGGGACTATTTCTCATTTACTTTTTCTTCTTTATAAATATACGAACACTTTGTCAGCATTCATCGCTGAGCCAGAAGACAAACGACGCGGACCAGTTCCGCGTGGTCCAGGAGGCGATGAAGGTAATCGAGATCGGCGACGCGGAGCAGACGGAGATGTTTGAGATAGTCGCCAGCGTGCTGCACCTGGGCAACGTCAAGTTCGTCCAGAACGACAAGGGATACGCCGAGATCCTCTCTCACGACTCGAACAGCGGCAATGTCGCCGAGGTAAGTTTGACAAACGTTTGGATTGAGTTGGAGTTATTCAAACCCAATTGGCTGGCAGTCTATGTCGACGTGCCACCATAATAGCATACCTATGTATGTTACATTAGTAACACATACTGCAGGATTGTACCGGGCGGGCACGCTTGACCATCTATGGCTTTAATAACACTTGAAATCACGTAAAATTGTGGCCCAACGTTAACCCGTACTGATATAAATAAATATTTTCTTTTACGAAATCGTGATGATGCAAAAATATAACTGAAACCCAAAGTGTACAATGAAGCCTTTAACGGTGTTAATAGATTTCTCAAAGACCTTAAAAAGGATTTAAGGTTATAATTATAGGGATTTATTCAATAGTATTAAATAATTTTTATTGATTTTTAAACGAATGCAGATTAAAAATAATAAATAGAAACTCTTAATTTTGATCCTATATGTATATCTGTGTGCGTACAGACATCTATAGCCAATGCCTAAGATAATGAAATGATAAAGATAAGATGTTAAACATACCAATAACCTTCTAATAAATAATGGATATATAAATGTAGTAATAGGTTAACATTTCTTAACCGTTATTGTCACTACAGATCACGTGAAACTTAGCACAAGTGTTAGCCAGTATAACTTTTTTCTCTTTCGCACATCTTTGCGGATAGATTATGTAATTTTAAAATGACATACGCACCAATACACAGAGATTTCGCTATGCTAATATTAACATTTATTTAGAAATTATTGCACGCTTTGACTATAATTGTTGAATATTTATATTATAATAATAATAAAGATGAAGTAGCTACAATCTGGAGACAAGAAAGTATATGTCGTTCACATAGTCCTATCCACAAC
>DWQX01006300.1:0-11557 GCA_018245475.1 Pharmacophagus antenor | reverse complement strand
ATGGCGCCCCTCCCCGGGCGGGGGGACCCCCCAACCCGCCCCCCCCCCCCCCGGGGGGGGGGGTACGGTGCACCAATGCATTTTCCCCGCGAGAACAAAAAAAAAAAAAGGAAGTATTGTTCGGAAATAAAGTAAATGTATAATGATAATATGTATATATATAACATATGGAATCGATTAGATATCTGCCGTGTAATTTTTCTTTACTATGTGTAATTCAAGAGTGACATTATTTATCGATACTAGAATATATTTAAACTCAGTAAAATAAAATGTATCCTTTGATGATCTAGAAAAAAGACAACAAATCTTTACAAGTAAATAAATTGTGATAATTTTTATTTACATATTTTATACATCATCATCGATAAAAAATATCGATTACCCATAACATCGTTTTCAATGTCAAACATAGTTCATTTATCATGATAGAGGTTGTTTTTTTATCATCATTTTTATTTTTATAAAGAACTCTGTTTAATAAAAACAAGGCTTACGTTTTAACTTGTGTAAAATGGTATTTTTGTCTATAAGTAATTTCGTTCGTGTTCGCGGTCCTGATGAATTTTGGAGAAAAAGACGAATATTTAGATTAGCAGCAGCCTTTGTAGGACGACGACGAAATTGTTATTCTGTCGCTGTTCGTAATGTTCATCGTGCTTTAGTATATGCAACAAAAGCTAGAAAGTTAAAAAAAGAGGATATGAAAGAACTATGGAATACGCGAATAACTGCTGCTTGTGAACAACACAATATAACAGCATTTACGTTAAAAGAAGGATTAGATCGTTCTAATATTATGCTTGATCGTAAATCTTTATCAGATTTAGCTACATGGGAACCTAGCACATTTGAATGTCTTGCAGCAGTAGCAAAAAAAAAGTTGTCTTTAGATGGATTTATAGATGGGGCTGATAAAAAACACCCAACAGGAGTGAATTTAAATCTTAGAGATGTAATGTTGGACGCTTGGTTAAAAGAAAAAAAGTAGATTTAATTGAATTGGTATATTAAGCTAGCTATGAAATAAACAGTTTTAATTAATACAAGTTTTATTTGTAATTTAACCATGTTATTGTGATTTGTTGATACAGCGATTTACATGAATAACTTTAAACATTTTAACAGTTAGGAATTCTGTAACTGTTTCTTTAGTTGTTTCGTTAATTCATTCTGTTGTTGTAGTAAATAGATATTTTCTATTTTTCGCCTCTGTTGTCTCTCAGTATCCCTTATCACACCTTCATGCATTCTTTCCCTAAAAATATTAAGTTAAGATTATATCCCATTAAAGTATGAACTTTTTTGTTTATATGGTATGGTGTCTAAATATATATTTTAATAAATATACAAAATCTAAGCAATGACCAATAATATATCTTTGTATAACACTTTATTAAAATGAGCACAGTTGGAGTTTTCCAGCTTAATTCTTAATGAACATATTATATTTAAATGTAATCAGGTATTATTACTAACCCTAGCAATATTTTGATCAATAACAAAAAAATCTAGCAATCATTAACCCTTAATGGACCAATGTCGTCATATTAGAGGCATTATAGTTTTACTGTTAATAATAGTCTATGTCCCATATTTGGCAATCAAAACTGTTTAAATTTCATTACTATACTGTTAATCATTGCAATTTTATCAGTAGTTATTTCTGTGCATCCATACAAGAAAATGTAGTGAACCCAGGAGTAATTAAACTTTCCCGACCATTAATAAAAGAATGACCTTAATTCTCATATGACACTATGTTAACATGTTGCTATTTACTAGATGATTTTGAGATTTTAAGCACAGTATATTCTTGGCTTCTCATTGCTTTTTAAAATATATGAAATTAGCTTTTTAGCTGTTGGCATGTAGGAACCTTAATTTGAAACAGTATTTTCCAAATACTATTCACCAGCTAAATTAGTTGGACCTGTGATTTTCTACATAGCTTTATGCATATTGTGACATATCATTGAATTAATATTTATTTTAACTTTTAATAGAATACATTATTTATGCATTTCTATTTACACTCGGTACATGCAATTTCTGAATGATGATTATACATTAACAATTTAAATTTTAAAATGATATTTTGTTCATTTTTATGCTAGTCAATAATTTAAATGACATTGTATCTTTTATAAAGCATGGATCACCAAGAAGTTAATTTGCTCATTCTTTGCCAGCATTTTAATTATTGTTGTATACAAATCAGACAACTTATCTTAACTCTTACTCAATGTTCACCTTGTCTTCAGACATGCTATCATTTGAAGTGAAAAAGTGTAGTTTGATAGGTGATATCTTCTCAGACATCTACCAAAGGTAGCTATCTCTAATGAAATGTATGGTTATAGAGGAAATTAATTGTACTTAAAATTTACTGAATCTTAGTGTACTTTGATATTGACCTGCTATTGTAAGTTAACTTTTATAACGATCATTAATTTTTATAAGTATTATTTAATAATGTTCTAAAGATATAGATATAACCACCATATCTTTAATACTTTATTTTTATTATACTGATATAAATTTATTTATTTTTTAAAGATAACTATTTATTACCTATCTGCTCGTTGTTTAACATGAACGTAAGTGATAATGCCGCCCGTTGCAGCACAAGATAAACCTAAGACGATTTTAGATGTTTGAGAAGACATTTCTTCTCTTATGTTAAAATAGTCAATATTATTAATTTATTGTGGTTTTAAACTATCATTTTATTAATAAAAATGATATTAAGTTAAAAACATTGAAAATAATGACACTGACAACTATTACAGTTTAATCTGAGTGATGAATATTCCACCGCATTAGCGAATATTCGCGCTTTTTTAATATTTACTTTGGCATTCCCAGTGGGCTAGGCGAATTTTTGGTGAATGTGAAAATAAGTTATAAAACATTTTTATTAGGTTTTCTTTATGGTTACCACTTAATCACATAATTCAATATAGAAATAATATATTAAAATGTTTTAAACATGCTGCTAAGTAAATTATTTTTTTTATAATACGGTGATCTCAATATTTGCACCGGCGGATATTGAAAATCGGACACTCGTTTTTTTATTTATTCGTCACACTTATATGTTGATTTCTTTTTAAGGAGGTTAATCTCAGAGACTATGCTGTCTATTTAAAGCAATTAAGGCTTTTGTAGACGTTTATTTTCTAGGTAGCGAATTTTTGTCAGGCCTGATCTGTTTTTTTATACGCATCAAGATATTTTTGATAAAAAATGTAATTTCTAATCGATTACTGTGTTTTTGATTAGCTATTCAGTAAACGGGAATTTTTTGATACTTGTACTCAACCTATAATTGAATTTATTTTGTAGACTTGCTTATTCATTTATTTAATTTATGGCTGTAAATTTCTTTATGAAAGAAAGTAAAGTAGTACTTAATTATTTTCGAATTTTGTTTATCTCTATTATTTTTTTAATATTATTAGCATTTAGTTTCGTATTTCGAAAACTGAGGCTTATATGAAATGATTGTACTGTTTAAAAATACTCCTTCATCAAATCGCTATTTTATTTTGCTCGTTCCCACACGCACATTGAAAATATCGTATGTTATTAATTCTTCTTATCTATATGGCGACAATTCAAAGACTAAATAAATGAAAAGGTAATTAAAAGAAAATTCAAAATATAAAGGTGTATTCTTAAAAATAAATACAATAATTATTAAATAAAAATGTTTTAAGTATTTTTTAAATATTGAAACACTTAATGTATTAAATATTTACACTTTCCTTGTTAACAGAAACACGCTATTAAAATCACATGACCTATATGTAATGAGATAAAAGCTTCTACATTTTTTAAGATTTATACGTTATGGCTTAAAATCATATTTTTTTTATTATGATGTCTTAATGTTTAAACTCAACTTCATCTGACATCATGTGTCAATGAAAATAAGGGTAGTGGTAGATGATAGCCGAAACAGCAATAGTAACAAATGGCAATGTGAACGTGGTAGCTAATAGGTGAGAAGCCCGAAATTCCTTTCAGGATAACAACGTTAAAAGGTTAGCATTTAGTCGCAGTGTTTAATGAAGCCAGTTCATGTTACATTGTTAACAATAGTAGAAATGCCATTTTATTAACCTTGCAAATCTCTAGTTTTAATTTATAACACTCGGTCATTGATTACTTAAAGCTGCCTTTATTTTGTGGTGATAAATAATGATGTCCATGTCGTAAACATGGCACTGCTATCTGCCGCAATTGTCGTAGAAACTTGCGGAACCTCTGTTCGGTATCTCTGCGAATTCCCGCTTCGGTGTACATAGCTTACTGCTGAAGTCTACATTTCTTTTTCTGTTACACAGTAAAAATAAGTTGGATTGCGCAAATTCAGAATAAAAAAATTACAAAAATTTATACGTCCAGAGTTTACAATGACTTTTTACATTCAAGCGAAATTCTTTATAGTGTCAATTATCATAAGGTAGTTATGTCATGTATGAGCGAGTTTGTTTTTAATATTGGCTAATTTTCTTATAATTAGACAATGTTATATAGTTCTTATTTTAGAGGCTCTAAAAATTCAATGAATATAATGAAAAATAATAACCCTCGACTCGGAAGTTCCATCTGGTCAACAAGGACCGATTTGACATAAAGGCGGTCATTACACCAAAGAATACATAGGGATCGCGGCTCAAGTACGTTCATGTCGTACTCCCACGATAATTCTACCTGCAATCAGGCAAAACATTTTATAAATTCATGTATAATGTTATAAGAAACTATAAAAGTTCATCACTGACTTTTCTTATTTTACCGCCCAAATCAATAGGATGGGTAACAACAATTGTATAAGTTGTACCATGCTCTAATCTGTAAAAATGTGAATAATTTTTAGTTTCAACATAAGGTTAATTATGTATAATATATAATTTTCAGGTAAAGCTTACTTCACATAATTGTTTGGTGTTAGATCCATTCCTCTTATGACACCTCTTTCAGACAATAATGTCACTTTCAAAAATCCCTGTTAAATAATGGTTCATATTTAACAATATAATATAGTTATATGTCAAACACTGGGATTAATTATTAAAGATGTGCAACTTATTAAAAAACAACATAGGTAACTATAATGTTGTTTAGTATTACATTTATTAAATATATGTAATGATATTTTTTTTTATTAAGTATGTACAACTGATCAAACATTATTATTCTAGGGGTTAGGTTTGATGAAAATAAGTATTTGAAATTAAAAGAAAATGTAATCCATTGATCTTTTTCTTGACAGTAAATATTAAAATCGATTCTATTTCATAACAATGATATGATATTAATATGTATGTTTCAATCTTTAAATCATTCAATGAAAAATTTAAACAGTTCATAGTTTTAATTTACCTGGACCCATGATTCTGCTCCTTTTGGGTTGGCCAACTGAATTGCAACTTTATAATGACGGTCTACAAATGTGAAAAGCTGGGTTAGCATAGTTTTAAAGTAATAACTTATTTTTGCTTTTTATTTTCGAAGTAAATGGTTCTTAAAGGAGAAACCCTGTCGCAAGGTGTGACCTAGCAGTATATGTATATTAATTTCTCGAATAGATTCACATATTGTGAGGGAAAAGTGTATTTAGCATGGTCTTACACAGTGCAGGGTAGATGAACTTTTACAGCCATACCAATGGAGAAGGGCTGTTGAGGTTTTAATCCACTTCCCTAGAGGTGGCCCAGGTGAACGCTTTGAGCTCACTTTGAATGTGTATTGGTAGGATGTGGTAAACTGTAAGAATAATTATATTTCGGAACTCACGACAAAATGGTTGCTCTTTTCCTGTGCTTAAAAAGTATTTAGCACCTATTGTTTCCTGTTCTTCAGATGGGAATACTTCATTCTCTGATTGATTGTTTTTGTTAGTAATAAGACCAGGTGAACTGTCGGCATGGAATCTGGAAAAATAAATGAATTTCACTTCAACAGTCTTTCGTGTCGTTTGACTTCACATTGTGTTTCAATGTCCTTTAAGTCAACATTTGTACAGTACATGGAAAACTATATATTGCATAGAATCATGAAGATTTAAATACTGACCCCATTATGGCACAACCATGACCACAGTGAAAACATTTTCCAGATATGAAATGTTGATAAGATGGACATTGATGCCCTGTAAAAAGAAACATATTATTAGGGCAAATCTTAAGATTCTTTAAAATTTAACTGTCTAAAATATATCTTACCTATGTATGGACATTTTCCATTAATAGATTCTGTAAATAGCTTGATTGCTCTGACATGGTTGCAGGCAACTAACACCCTAGAAGCTTCTTCTAAGCCTTGTTTCACTAACGTTAGCGGTATTAAAGGCCCCTCTGTTATATCACAGCCTGGTTGTTCCTTTCCATTGTTTGGATAAAAGTCTAAGTGCCCCACAGGTTGTGACATCCCATATCCTGCCATAAATACAAAATCTGTCGCATGCGTGGAATAAAGGGTTCGAAAATTAGTGGAGTTATGCAATAAATATTTGTGGATTGAAATATATATTTTTATAACTACATGAAATGAATGATACATTGTTTCTATGGCTAATAAGCTTACCTTTCATATTTACAAATTATATATGTAATAATAATATTGTTAAGTCCTAGTTCCAAGCTATAAGCAATATATAGATAAATGAAAACTTTGTTATTTAAAAATGGTTTAACTACTGTAAAAATGATTAAAAGCAAGTGTCAGAAAATTTATAAAATACTACTTTACCTAAAAGAAAAATGCTTTTCCCGTCAGTATGAATAACGTCTACAAATTCTGCATCAGTGGGATCTAACCTAACATGCGTGGGCATTCCTTGAAAATAGGGTTCAGCAGGATCTAGACCTGTTATTCTTCCTAATCCCTACAAAATGAGAAACTAAATCAAAGATAGTATGATGACCTTGTCTATAGATTTATAAAATGAAAGCTATTTTAACTGCATTTCGTTTATTACAAAATTACCTGTATTCTTTCTCCAGCATAACCTGCTGTATGCGCTCCCAACGAGTGGCCGATAATGTGTACATCTAAAGGATTTAAGCCGTGATCTTTCTGTAATTTGTGAAGTAATATGAAATGTATTTGTATTATTTTTCATTATATAATTATGTGCATGAAATAAGAAGTGTTAAAATAAATTATGACAATAATAATTTTATCAGCTTTATGATCTGACATGCATCTGATCATTATGAAATTTAGTACTCTTAAGATTATTATTTATCCAGTTAGAAAAAACAATTTAAATATGTCTGTTGTAGCTTTTATATATATTAGTTGAGTTACCTGTAATGTGTTAATGAAATGTGCAACTTCTAGTCCCACGAGTCTTGTGTTGGCTGTTGCTTGCGTATACAGTGGTAAACTCCCGCCTGCCCAATCCACCACAATGACATTGTAGTCATCCGCTTTTACCAGCTCATCCTTCATTTCGCTGACCTTACATTAAATTTAAAAATAAATGGTATGATTTTGATTAATGAACATATTTAAAAATATTTTGATTAATTTATGAATTAATTTTATCTCACCCAGTTGGAAAGTGGCGTATCTATAAAACCATGAATTATTATTTTTGTCAAGCGTTGTGGGCTAAAGTTAGATTTGATTATAGTCTTATTCATATTGACGTTTAATATTTGACCGTCTGTTGGGTTCTTATTCGTGTATAATATAAATCTGAAATAGATACTTATACAGAATTACTACAAAAAAAAAATGTTAATTATACTATAGTTTCTGTACAAATATCATTAAGTATAATTTTGTATCGTGTAACGTGTTAAAAATGCTAGAGTTCGATTCCCAATGAGTCTTAGGTTTGTCGGTGCCGATGAAAGAAAACATTGTCAAGATCAACATGTTAAAAGAATAGCTTTCGAAAATCAAAAATACGCACACGGCAACATTCGTGTATAACTGCTTTCACTATTAAGGATATTTATGTTGTTTTATGACATTACTTGTTATTTAAATAAACTATCCAAGAACCTGTAATGTTACTTCACGGTTACGAATAGTTTATTTGAACAATACAGAGATAATATGTGCAATTAGTAATAAAATCACAAACCTAGTGTTGATAACGACCCGTGGTAGAGGGAATACATTAAAAGGCCGATGAATGAGATGGTACCAGCTTCTAGTTATATTTAAGCAACCCAATTCGTCGTAACATCTTGTTTCATTTTCAACTGAAATTTTAATAGTATTTATTTAATTAATACTATACTATTTAATTAATTATATATATTAACAGCCTAATTCAACAATTATTCCATTAGTTTGTTTAAATATGACTATAAATACTCTTTTAATTACACTATCTCTCTAGATGCAATCTATTAAAATCAAGATATATTATTAAAATTATAACCATGTACTTTCAACTTTAAATGAATTGTCTACTGCTGTTGCTGGATTCGGTGAAGTTTGTGCTATTAGTCTATTTGACGACTATTACAGCTTCATCGAAACTGGCCCGCGGATCCGGTGATCCGCGAGCTCTTCTCAACATTACACTGGCCAGAGAGCTGGCTTATCCTAACTGTCAAGTGGCGAGAGCTACTCAATAGACGAAGTCAAGGCCGGGCCCCAACTCCGACTGTGACGTAAACGCGGGGGCGAGAAGCGTCCGTTTAAACAGTGTAAGCTAGTGTACGCGAAGTGCGAGCTTATATCTCCGTTTCGCTCGCCGACGAGCGAGACGGGTGACGATCGAGGTGTGTCTATGGCTGGTGTTGTAGGTGTATGTGGAGATGTGCATCGAGTTGATAGTTTAAGTGTTTTCTCTGTCTGACCAGACTCTTACTTCGAGACTAACTAATGCGTTTCGTGGACGCATTTTGGTAAACCGTGGATTTTGAATCGGCACATAGTCGACTGTCTGATGTTAGTCTATTACGGTGGTTCATTCCCACCTCGAAATGTCTGAGAGCGCAGTCATTGACGAACTATCGAATCGTGGGAAGCCGAAGGTCACTGTGCAGGTCTATATTGCTCTGGTACCACTCCGCCCCGGTGGTGAGCCGGGTGAAGCGTTTCTGGAGAACCTGCATGGTCTTGATTATTTCGTGCCGGTGTATAAACACTACACTCGCGTAGGACAGGATGGGCCTGAAGCAAGTTTTGTAGAGTAGCACTTTATGGCGAAGAGAAAGCTTGCTCTTTTTGCAAATCAGGAGGTGAAGAAGGCCTAGGACTACCTAGGACGCCTTGCCCCTGACTACGAGCGTGGGCTGAGAAGTTGAGTTGGCAGTCGAGAAGGACGCCGAGATATCTGACCGTGTCTTTCCAGGGAATGACATGGTCGAAGAGGGTTATATCACCCGGGATTCGGTAGTTTGCAGCTTTCCTGCTGCTGGAAGAGCGCTTGAAAGAGAAGTGCAGATCTCGCTCTTCGCTGGGTTGATTTCGATCCTCCAGGTATGAAACCAGGCGCCGAGGCGCCCAGTCGTCGTATGGAGGGTCCGCACCAGCCTGGGAAGGCTATTGCCCGAGACATAGAGGGCTGTGTCATCCGCGAAAAGCGCGAGATTGACAGCGGGGTCTTTGGGGATGTGGCTGGTGTACAGCGAGAAGAGGAGGGAGGAGAATTCTTGAGGGACCCCGACTTTGATGGGACGACATGACGAGAGTGCGCTACCTGCGCGATGTCGGAAGCTATTCGACAGGAAGGCTATGTATATGTATGGCAGGTAGGCCTGAAGCCCTACCTGCGTACATTAGTCGACTGCCGAGGAGATATGACAAGTGATCGATTTGACCGCCCGAACGGCTGCGTCGGGCGATTCGATCGAGTCGGGAATCTCGTCCAAGTGCTGGGACTGTGGCCTGAAGTTTGACCTGTCGACGGAGGTTTTAGTCAGAGGGACCTCACCTCCACATCGGCCCAGCTTGATGATGACCGGGCGATGATCGGATGTGAGCGCATTATGCGTGTCGATGGAGTGGACGGGTATGGTGACGTCCTTGAGAATGGCTATGTCTAATACGGGTGGCCGCTTATTGCGGTCTGCGCTGACACGTGTCGGTGAAGTAGCAGCAATTATGGAAAAGTTAAACTTCCCCGCATATCTAAAGAGGGCATTCCCATTGGCATTTCTGCCGTTGGGGTTCCATGAAGCGTGCTTGCAGTTGAAATCGCTCGCAGGCATCACTAAAGGTCCGAGGTCTACAAAAGACTTCAGATCGGTGGGGTGTATCGAATTTGTGGAAAGGAGATAGCACGAGGCTATAACAAGTCGTGTATGGCCGGTGAGATCGACCTTGCACGCCGAGACTTCTAAATTAATGAGCTACGGATAATTAATAGGTATGCAGTGCAGTGACCTTTTGAAGTAAATAAGGGTGCCACCTTTCGCGCTAGTTGTCCTATCGTTCCGAACTAAGTAATAGTTTATAATGAGCGGGTCCCTATGGGATGGCTTGAAAAAGGTCTCTTGAACTAACATGACGTCGATGTCGTGTTGCCGTACGAACGCACTTAACTCCTCCTTCTGATAAGCTAGGGCGTCAGCGTTAAACGTCGCGACGGTCAGTGATCTGGGTTGTACCCGGCCTAACACTAACGGAAGCATGAGAAAAACCTACGGCTCCCTATGAATTGGCTTACACTTGACATATTATTTATTTTCTTTGATTCAAAAAGTAACGTTTATTACGTTCAAAAATGGATATTAAAAAGTTTGACACGATTATGCTCTGATATCAATAATTAAATAGTAATTTTTATTGGCAACTTGCAATCAGTTGTGGCTGCAGTTTATTGTTTTTTTGTTCAGCCAATATTGCTGTAACAGGTAGATCTACAACCATTAATTTGGTATACTAACCATCGATTTTTAGATATATTCAGATATAAGAATAATACTCAGCTAATAATCTCTGTTCGATACTGCTAGTAGAATAATAAACGAATAGATCAAACCTTGGCACCTTGTTACATCTCTATAAAATAGCGGCATTTTGTTTTCTTTAGTTTTATATTCTTGCAAAATTAATCAGATATTTAATACCTTATATTTCCTTTTAACCCGTACTTACATGGTAGCCATGGTATGTTAACTTCGATGCGATCTGAACGCGCCCAGTTGAAGGGATCAAGTATACCGGCAAATGTTGGTTGCAGACCCAACATTATACACCATAGCATCACTCGCAGGTGTCTGTCTGTTAAGTGAAGCCGACGCATCTTAACTGAAAACAATCATTATTATTATTAATAGACGTTCTATAATACAAAATACTATACTTTATAGAAAACTCCGTTATTAACGAGTATCTTCCCAGGTTATCAGTAATTGAACATGTCCACAGTTTATATAGCATTTTCAGATTCTCAGCTTAATTATAGATAGAATCTTATAATTTTGATAAGGATTACGCTATTATTTATGTAATAAAGTATTTCGAATAAGTTAAGCTAGTAGATAGTAGTAGATCCCCTCCGACGTGTCGCCACCTTGTCGTGGTGGAGGGGCTTGCGTGCCGCTGGGATCCGTGAGGCTATGCCGGATAG
>DWQX01006299.1:0-11558 GCA_018245475.1 Pharmacophagus antenor | reverse complement strand
CGCAATACCGACACTCCGTTTGCATGCTGCCGCCTCAGCCTCCCGAAAGATATCCGAGGGAGGCTCCCCAAGCCCACGTGAAGTGGGCCACCTCGCGCCAGCCCTGCGACTCGGGCCGGCGGGGTGGGTTTCTCTTCGCTTCACCGTGGGTGACCATACGGAACCCTTTGCATTGCGACTCGACTCACATTTAGCTATTTATTTATTAGACATAATTCCTGAACTAGAACAGAATATTTTTCTTTGTACATATTTATTTATAGAAATTAATGGATTTGTGATTTAAAACAATAGTTAAGAATTTTTTTGCTGGAAGAAGGCTCTCGTGAGGCTACGCTTGTTCTGTAGGTATTCAACATAACACTGAGTTCTCTTAAAGTGCAGCGGATGAAGGTGATTTTCGAAGATGACTAGAAATATGAAAAAAAAGTAATTATAGGGCTTTGATTTTACAGCTTACGTTTTAACGAGCGTATTGCGATATCGAATTTAAACAATTTTTGGTACTTGGTTAAACTTGAAAAAAAAAAACACTTTAAATGGCCAAAGTCGGAATATATCAACCCTTTCACTGTCGCCAGCGATTAAATTTGGAAATGGTTTCTGTGTCACTTATCCGTTAAACATTCTACGGTAGTAAGCTTAATATTTTTACGATAATTACTAAAGGCTCGTTATTGTTATATAAAGAGAATCTCGGAAAAAAAATGTAATAAATTAAATAAGAATTCCACTTACAAAACCACAAAGCCAGTTTCACTTTTATCAGAAGCTGTAAACTTCTTATTAATGACCGCTATTAAAACGGCTAATACAGCTTTTCAAAGTTAAAGCTTCGTTATCGATTAGAGGTGTGAAATATTAGCGTTTACTGGTTGACCAACGGGAATACGCGACAATCAATAAATTTGTTAGTAGCTAATTGGTTTTATATTGTCCGTACGGTCCGTTGCCAGAGAGCAATGATTAATATATTCAAAGTAGCAATATAAAAATAATCGAACCTCTTTCTAATTCCAAATATATAAAGAAGCACATAAATATTCTGTTTTCATTTTTTTTAATGAAATTTTAAACACTCTTTTGGTGAGTTTTTTTTCATAAAAAGTACTCGTTACCTATGCGCTTTTCTGGACGTTTTTTCTTTTTTTTTCATTTTAATATTAATCGCCCTTCAGAATGTGTTCTAATTTTTTAATGTATCGACAAAGAGAAAAAAAACCTGTTTGAAATTGAATCTCTTCATCTTCTGAAATTAAAAATAAAAAAGTTAGTTGCTCTTAGTAGAAAGTACAGATTATATAGAACACACTTTATATTACCTTTCCTATTCATAGATTTTTTTCCATCACATCGTGAACATTTATACCATATTGAGCTAGCCTTTAAGTATGCTAAGTACTAAAAATTGTTTTATATGATAATTTTTTAAACTTTGTTTTGTTTATGTTCATATCATGTTGGCTTCTTAATAAATAAATAAATAAAACAGGCCCTCCAAATTTCATGTCTCTGGAACCGTCACCGAAATAGTACTATTAATTTTTGTGGATACAACAATTTTATATACACACTAATGAAACAATATTATTATTATTTCATTAAATAACCTAAGGAATTTTATTATCATTTTTGATTGATATATGTTACAAATCTCTTAAATAATGCTATATATTTCTTTAAACAGAGTAACAAAACAGGTAAAAAAATTATTAGATGTACTTATTCCAACAAAAAGTCATTTAAATTTTAGTTACATTATGCAAATTGAAACGTTCAAAATTAAGTTGCTCTATTTTTAAACACATACGGTCGAAATAATTTTTGTAAAGTTTTTTTTTTGCATCGAATTGGTCGAGGGTATAGATAGATTAAGCATCGAATTTGAACATCGTTAGAAAATTTAAAATTAACATTCCAACAGTAGTATCTCACGTTTACGGATGAATGCCGGTGAGATAAATGATCACGGCCTAATGTTGTGACAGATGCATACGCATGCTTCTACGTTCCGGGTTTTAATATCTTATACAAATCATCAAATCAACAAATTCTAACATGACCTTGGTCCAAAATCGAATATAAACTTTCTTCTTTAACATTTGTTACTCCAGTCGAAGGTGTGTATTGTTATACATCAACATTATTTGAGCTGTGCAAAAGTTTGTGTTGGACTTTGGACTTGATATTTTTTTATTTTTGATCAAAATATGAACAAATGAGTTTAACGCGTTTCGTTCTTTGGCATTGTAGCTACAAAATGGATAAATCAATGCCGTTTCATGTTATTGAACTTTGTGTGTTATTAGAATAATTTGGTTTGATTGCGGTGTTTCATCAGAATTCCAAATTCCGTGAGACGAACCCTTATATCTTAAGAGTTCAATAGTGGGATGTTCCACTACGTCACTAAAGTATCGCAGTTCTAATATCGCATTTTAATTAGAAAATAGCATAATTATTTCTAATCTATAAAAGCGCATGTAAAATTACATGTCGTTCATTCAAATTTCTGCCTCACACGGGATGTTTGCAGCAGATTAACTACGTTAGGAGACGTAAAGAATCTCTTGCTGTATTTCTGATAGTGCGGCGCCAAAAATTAACGGAAGGTGTTTACCGTTAACTACTTTATTTATATTTTTCGTTTTTTTACAATTATCCATTTGTCATATAATATTGGTAATCTGTAGTTATCGAAAATTACTAAGAATCTATCATATTTTTCATGAGTTATTTTTTTATTTTATTTAGGTGCCTGTTACCTGACGACCTTTCATCTGATGTTAAGTGAAGATTAGACCGAAATGGGATTTTGAAACGACAGTCCTCTGAAAATGGCAGCGCAGTTAACGTATTCGTTCCGCTGGGTTACGCAAAGCGCGTAACTGTCCTCATAATATGTAGGTTAATGCGAGCTACAGAATTAAGTTTGTCGCGGGCATTGTTCAGAAGGGATCGTTCAGGCTTAATCAAATTTGTTTGCCAGAACTTATTTTCCGCATCTGCATTTTCTAATACATATTTTCTATGTGTTTTAGTGTTGTTTTAATGCTTTTTGACTACTAATGGTAAAAAGAACATAGTTACCTTCATATGGTTAACGGAGATAAATATATTTTTGTTTGTGAATTCTGTATCCGAAAACGAAGGTCTTATAAAATTTAGGAGCCTTATATCTATTAAATAATCGATAATGTTACTTGCTTGTTATAATTAAAAAATATTTTTATCAATTTTTTATTATCTTCTAAATTAAATTTTTAGTAATGTATTAAGTAACAACCCACCTTGATCCCTACAATAAAAACACTTACGTACTTTTGCTTTACTGACAACCTTTTGAACAAAATCCATTATTCTAAAGTCCTCGTTCTCTCAGGTAATATATATGGCCACTTCCCCTCTTTTCAAAATCATTTCAACAACCATACTCACGCAACGCAACGAGCCTTTGTCTCACAAAATCAATAATATCAGTGACTGTAACAATTACCATACTGAAAATATAAATTTGTAAATTTACCAGAATTAATTAAATAAAACAAACATTATTTAAATGCAAGGTTGATAAGAAATTATATAATTTTTTCGCTAATAGAACCATTTCAACAAAAACGACACTAGAATGGTATTTCATAAAAAAAAAATATTTGATAAAATTAAACATGGACTCATATATGTTAGAGTAACGCATATAGATCTAAGCAAAATATTATCAACGTAAATTTCACGTAGATAATGTAATTTGCCATAAAGATCCAAATCTAAAGCAATTTTGTAGACACGACTTTACAACTCTGTCCTAAACTAAACTGAAATCGTAGATAACATTTGTGTTTTTTTTTTTATTATTATCTATTAAGTAAGGTGTTATTAGTTTTTTTTTATTTCAATTAGCTTATGTTAAAAGACAATGAAGCCGTAGATGGTAAAACGTGTTCGCCCAAAATACTTTTGGTTCTCACTTGTATATCTGCCGGAACAGTAATACCGTTACGGCGCCATATTGGCAATGTGGGTGGTAGCTAACCAAGCGGGTTTGAAAAATTCTACCACCATCAAGACTCCAACAACACCTGTGACCGGGGAACCGAGTCCAGGACCTCCTCGTTACAAAACAAAGGGAAAACCAATGCGCCACGGAGTCAATGGTCGAAACTGTGAACAATGACAAGTTCTAAAATATTTTATTACACCACTTACTACTTTATCTGACGTTTGCGAAATGCGGCAAATTCTGTGAACAAACTGAACACGAATTCGTACTACTATCACGATGTTTTCTTAGAATTAGTTGATTTAAATTATGAGCGTCTGTTTCGAGAAAATTACTATATAATGTGATAATCTACGATTTTAATATTGCGTTCGCATCACTTGACAGTTGGCAGCTGTGTGGTTCGCTAGTTTTATAATTTAGCACCGAAGAGGTGTTACTACGTGTTATTTCAAATTATACATATTAGTACGAGGGCAACTATTTTAGGTAAACTCACAATGTATACGTACACACTCATTATTTTTCATTACCATTTAATGTTTTAACATCGTAATCATTTTATCTAAAAATATTAATAATGTTTTATTTATTTTTACTTTATATATATAATATGATAAACAGTCGAAATTAGGTAGTCCCTTATAGGCAATATCTATATAATTGTTTGCAAAAGAGGGCTATACCACTCCCTAGTGGGACCTGGAGCTTTACCCGGGTTTCGGGTCCAAAGGTTAATGGGAGCTATTTGACAGAAATTTAATGTAATAAAAGATTTTTTTTGTAAAGGGTACCCTTTATAATGGTGATTAATAAAAGGTTGTAAACTTATAGGCTTTATTTTTAAATTTATTGTTAATAATTAATATTAGTGGAAATAATGTGTAATAAATAGTAAAGAAAATTAGAGGAAAAGACAGGAAATAGTGAGATGAGGTACCGGTGATAAAAAGTACAAACAAATTGGTAGTGTTAATTGAGGAGGCATTTAGTCGATATCACCGCTGACGGAAGACGGGCTACTTTAAGGTTTCGCCTCACCTGATGCAATTTCAGATAGATTCATTTGCGTTTCTTTCGGACAAAAAATAAAGAACTCAATTAAGATTTCTATCCATATTAATTTATTTTCTTCAAAAGATATAATTTGTTACCCAGTAAATTCACTGCCTAAGTTTTCTTATTTTTGATATAGGCATAGAGAGACAACTTACTGGTACTATGTGCAGAAGGCAGAGTTTTGTGGGATTACAACATACTAAAATGGTTTCAATAAACTTTATGACAACCGGTATCGCCAACGGAAACCATCAGTGTCTTTAAAGATATGATGCGGGGCTTTTTAAGATAACAGTGAATTGGTTTGCTTTAAATTAGTGCGATTTACAATCACAGATTGCACGTCAGGCAATCGAATAATCTACATTTATATAAAAAAAAATAGTTCATAATTTCTCTACTGTTGATTATTGGATAGGCAAATAAGTGTATTTTTTACTTTGAATTAATATTTGATACCAGGTTTATGGGAAACGTCATTATGACGCAATAACGCTCATTAAAAAGTTGACATCATATTTACGTGTATTATGACAACTTCGCTTTATAGTTTTTGGTACAAAAAAGGAAATATAAACCATGACAAAAGTAAATCTATTGTTAAATGATGTATACAAATATCAAATGAAACAAAAATTAATTAACTCATTTTGCCTTTGTTTAATCGCAAATACTACGACTAAAATACACTCACAACGCGTTTCGTCACCACACGTGGCGTCCTCTGAAGATGTTACGGAATCGACCGCTCGACGTCGTATACAAAATAATCACAAGATGTATAAACTAACTTTTGATTTTATCATACTCTTCACTTTGAAATGTTTATGCCTAAGACGAAGAAATTACCTTCTGAAACAACGATAGCTAAAGCAGAAGGCAGGTGTAAAAACTTTTTTGAATAAACATATTATTATTATTACCGTTTCCACAATACATCTGTATTACGGCAGACATTTTATTGTTTCCCTCGTAGGTTAGCCGCTGTGACCGATAAGACAAATGATCTATGTGGCCACTTAGCGAATCTGGTTCCGACTCGCCCACTTACAGGGCTATACGACGTTCGCTAATATTAAATGCACAGTTGTATTTAACGTCTCATTTATTCACGTCTATTTGTTGTAATAAAGGCTGGTAGGAACGTTACAGACACGTTTTGTACTGGCTTTATCTAGATATAAGTATAAGCTAACAATTATAATGAATGATTTAAATCATTAATCTATTCATATAAATTCAAAGTCCTGACCTGCATACTCGTATATATCAACGCACAGTTTGTACCGCTGGGCGTATGGACATTAAATTTCGTGGGTGTGCTCTTTGTGAAGTGTTTACTCAAAACATTTGAACACTGCAGCCGTAACTATAATATTCTAATGCATGTGCTTTAATTTGTAACTATTAATATATATGTATAAATGGAGATATTTGCCATTAGCATTAAATTTAAAAAGAATAAAACTGAAGTCTTAGATTTTGTTTCTCAATAATATACAGATAAACAAACAATATTTAATTTTTTATTTGCAATGCAAGTGACTTTATTGACATTATTTATTATAGTACTAGTACTAGTTTGTATAATAGATTTTTATAATTTCTTATCTGGTGGTCGGATTTCTTTATTTGTAAACGGTTATAATAGACGACTATCGACTTTTCAGTAGTTTTTTTTAAATAAATAAAAATTATGTAAATAATATATATGTATATACATGTATATATATTAATTTTGAAGAGTTTAATCACAATTCTCTAGAGTGATTTCTGCGTCAAAGCGTAACAAGTTGTCATTCTTATATTACTTCGTCTTTATTATTACCAATACTATTTTTACCAATACTTCTTTTCGTGTTAACATTATATTGTATATAAAAAAATGGTACGAGGATTTTTGTAGTGATTATTTTAGACATTTACACATAAATAGTAATTTATATTGTAATATTCTTTGAGTTTTGAGATCACTTTCTGTAATTATATAAATCTAAATTTAACATTTCAAACATGCAGTTTATTTAGTGGATTCTATTATGCGTGGGATAGAGTTTCAATTTCAGTGGAACATGTGTCAGCATAATTTTAATATTTTTAAAATACAGCATAAGAGTTAAGCACTGCATCGTCGCCCACGTTTCACAGCTTTAATTTTAGATTAGGAGCTGTGTGTACAACCGACGAAAATATACTGGAGTGGTATTATAAAAAGTTATAGGGAATTATTAAAACCCGTCTATGAATATAAATATGCTTCTTAAACGGACAATCTCCACCGTGACGATGAATTGTTTAATGATGATAACTTTACAAGTTTATCTTTTATAAGTGCGAGCTTCTATTTTAAAGTCTTCTAAATTTACTATACGATTATTTAGTTAGTGATTCGAAAGATGTTGTCGATATAGTTAAATTAAGAAAAAACTTGCCTAGTTATGTTTCTCGGTAATTATAATAGGCTTCAAGTACATTGAATTTCATGATTCAATTAAGACTATATTATCAAGAGTAGAAGGGAGAAGCGAGAAGTCTGGTGATTTGTAGGATAGGTGATATTCTCTGTTGAATCATAGGAAAGAGTAAGAACGTAGGTAGACCGTCTAGTTAACTGTTTAGTTAACATTCCTACTACTAGTTTTGACTGGAAACAAAATGGTCTGTGAGCATAATCCTCTCTATCTTTCGGTAATAAATACGCAATCGGATTCTCTTTTTCATTTCGCAGCGGTTATTTGCTTGCTTTTTATCGCGGAGGTCCGCTATTCAATTTTAGAGTCGATCCACATATTTGGTGAACTTTGAACCATTCTGAATTTGTCAGTGTGCGACTTCTTACAACAGTTTACACGTCATGTGTTATAGGTTATTTGTCCATAGTCGATAAAATAGGTGAGTGTATCATTTACTGACAAACTCTGTCTCTCTCTTTTATTGTCAACCGTGCAAAATATTTGGGTCATTATTTATAAAATTCCGACAATAAATGAAATAGTCAATGATGGTATTATAATTGTTAAAAGGAGGTCTAGATGAAGTATTAGTGAGTTGCTTTATACGTGGCTAGTTGCCAAGCTTCATCTCGTCACGTCTTCGCTCTTTTTTTCGTTAAAACATTTCACTTTTTACTAATCTATTTTAAAAGTGTCTCTATGTATCGCAATTTATACACTATTGAATGTTACTTGCAAATTACTTTGCATTGTTTTATCTACTTTTGTGTATTCAAACTCGTCATGCACATTACAATTTTGTAAATTTTGTCTTTTTTTTAATGAGAACGTAGTTTGATGATGCGGTTAATTGAAATATGCAGGTATTGTTGAAACACTAAAAATACAAACTGTGGTTCACCGCTTGCCTTGTTACGCGAAGGTTCCGGGTTCGACTGCCAGGCGACGGGAGTAACACGCCTCACTAGTTGCCACCCTCAAGTTTAATCTGCCGCCATAAGCATTGCTGTATTCCGGCAGTCATACATGTGAGAGCCAGAAGTAGTCTGGGCGAACACGTTTTAGCATCTACAGTCTCATTATTTTAATATCAGCTGCAATCGCCGTCATGTGTTTTTACACAACCGTTAAAACAAAACAAATTTTCAATTTCGAATGTACTTTGCAACCTTCCACTTAAGCTTTGATATAAATAAGTTTCTAACTAATAATACCTCTAGTCGAGATTCATACGTGTGTGTATATTAATACTTGTACAATAACAATGTAGTTATACAATATTTATATAATCTGTGGTCTGCGGCCGCGGTCTCGCCGCAAGGCCGTCGGAACGGGCTCGTGTTAAATTACAAACACAAATGTTTACGACTGTCGGTTAACTTGTTAACTTGTTACGAGCCTGAAATTTGTTATATGATCTATGGAAATAAAACCTCTGGAATGATAATAGAGATTATTTATTTATTTTCACAAATTTGAGATCAAATTATATTTGTCTATTAATATTTGATTCCTAAATAATAACAAAAAGTTGAAAAGCATTTCAAAAATTTTTTAATGTTCACATAGAATGTGAAAGAAAGTGGTTAATGACTGTATTATTAGGTAATATTTTATTCAAAACAATATGTACAAAAATATTAGTGAATGTATGTAATAATTTCGCCGTTCATCATGTTTATATCAAAAATAGAAAAGACCAAAAAATTAGGAATTTTTTTAGCGGTTATCGGATAACACTTAATTTTCAATTTGACTTGATGTTAAGTGACAATGAGGCCGCAGCTGGAGAAGTATGTTCGTCGAGAATACTTCAGGCTATCAAATGTATGGCTGCCGGAATACAATGCTGTTATGGAGACATCGACACTGGGAATCATAGCTAGCCAGACGGATCCGAAAAAAATCCACTACCATGTAGACTACTAAGAGTAGTAGTCTATACGGTAGTAGATTTTCCCCGAGCTTCTAAAGAGAAGCTTGAGAATCACATTCGCTACCTCCACGTTTCAAGGCAAGCAGTAACCATTGCCACGGAGGAGGTATTAGGTTTGCTGACCATATTTTGCAGCTCTATACTTGTATAAAAAACGGACCCTTTAGTTACAAAAGCTTGAGGCTTGAGTGATGTGATTGAATGAGAAATATTTGCATGTAATTGCATTCCCTTCCTCTCAATGTCAGAGTAACCTTCATGTCACAAGATACTTTATTGCCTACTCTGTAATAAGGATAATGTTATGGTTGTCAACTTCTGTGTTATAACGGCTTAAACTCTTACTAGCAATAAATAAATATTATAATATGTACTATATTCAATTGTTTGATTAACTTGACATTTGTTTATATTGGTGTAATATCCATTTTTCAATCATATATGTTCACGAGTAATATAAAAAAATAATTAAATCATTTCCTACTTCTCGCATATAAAACCGTAATTTGTTAATAATAATAACTGAATAAATATTTGAATATACTCTACTCAGATGTCATCCAGTATACTTTAGTTTTTACTAGAGTTAAATTTGTACTAGAGCTAAAGTGAATAAAAAGTATTTTACCGTATGTCTCAGAAACAATTTTTAAAATAATATCTTAACTTTACATTAATTGCCTACATTATACGTTATTTTTATAGTCTTCCATGAACCTGTTTTGATTAGTGCTAATTCATTGATTTTTCTTCTTGATATTCAATTCTTTTAACAATAATTCGAAAATTTTTCTCCTTTAACTAATCAAATTAATTCTCGATCGCAGGGATGTAAAATTTATTGCTTAATTTTATTATCACTTGTTTTTTACCTATTATATCACAAAACCCGGTTTGAAGAGGTAGCAGGACTGAGTCTTATGGAGAGTAATGTAACAATTACATCTTTATTGTCTCTCTCTCTCTCGTTGATTTAGGAGTTGGTATTACTCTGGCTCGAGATGCTGTTATCTTTATTATTGTAACCTCGTATATCAAAGCAAAGAAAAAAACGACAGAATGTAAAGTTCGCCTAGCTCTTTACATTTAATTAAAAATATAAGTAAATTTCAATTGTCAACCCTGAAAATTTGCCCGCAACCTCCGTTTTGCATAAATAATTTCATTAACAATGCAATGTGAAACATATTGAGGAAGTTTTTAAATTGTCAAATTTAAGTCGAAATGTTCACTTTTAGTCCTTGTTCTACCCTTGAGCGCTCGTAATGGAATTTCCATTTAAGGATTGTCGAGATAAATTTTGGCGCCATGCAATGCGTCACTGTAGTCACTATAGATTTAGCATTTTGATGTTTCGAGTGAGCTTGCTCACCGAGTTTACCTTAATATATTTCATCCTTTCATTTGGATGAAGCTTATTTTTTTGTTGAATTTTATATCTGAACGCTTAGCCTAAAAGTAACTATATATTTGTCACATAAAAATTATCTTGTACTCATATTTAAGCTGTCTATAACAGTTTGTAATATTTTAACATTTAAAACGTCGATTGAAAATGTTCGTATGTTAAATAATATGACATCTATCGACAAATTTGTGATCGAAGTGAAAAGCACCGCCCGCCCAAAGCAAGCCCGCCTAGAGATAATAATTCGTCGGGTTCAACCGGGAAGCTACAGATGGCGTTACCATATATTCGAAAAACGAGTAGACACTTATCTATTAGGACCACATAGTCATATAATTTAAGAATGTAGATATCAATTAAATTTTTATGTAATTATTGATATTGAAATTACAATCCCGCAAATTAAATCAATGACAGCCTTTAAATGACGACTTCATTAATGATATTATCTTATTTATTTACTATTGGAAGACGTATATTTTTCCATGTGGTAAGTCTAGTTTGCTAGGGTTTATCCATTATGGGGCCTTAGTTCCTTTCATTAAGTTATATGTTATTATTCGCTAGCTACAGCTTGGATACGGTTATTCAAATTGAAAGAAATGAACCAAAGTTACAGAGAGAAGTGGTTTTACATTTCCAAGTGGTGAGAGTATACACGGTGCTGTATTTTTGTAGCATTGAATGTAATCTTTTAAATAG
>DWQX01006298.1:0-11558 GCA_018245475.1 Pharmacophagus antenor | reverse complement strand
TATATATTTATATGTATATATATATATATTGTACAAAGTAAAAGTATTTTGCTTTAGGTATCAGTAGCTAGTATACATATTTTAATATTAAGTTTTGTAGCAAACATTATAATTTTTTTACGGTGATATTTGCATTAATTTAATTATAAGTGATAAACAACAAATAATATTATTAGTTTCATACTACGTACGGCCTGAACATATCCATACCGGATCTACCACCATCTTGGTTTATAACAACCAATCCCCGTCTATTGTTTTCTAAATTGGAATTAAAATTCGCTGCTGCCATAGCTCTCTCTCTTTCCAAAGCAATAATTCTGTCCCTGTCAAGCATCGGTGGAGGTTTGACAGATGTCAGATCTGCCGCAATTTGTTGCTGAGGCTGTTTTTCAGGTTCCGACAGTTGAAGCGTTGGAATTTCTTTTTGTTTATTTTTCTCATCTACTTGAGTGACTTGAGTATCTTTCGATTTTGTATCCTGTTGGGCCTTCTTCGAACGCTTCCATTTCATTCTTCGATTTTGAAACCAAATTTTTACCTGTGTAAGAAAGATAATTTATGTTAAATTAGGTTTTTCGTTACAAGTTTAGACAAATGAGCTTTCATACATTATAACATAATCACAAATATATTTAGTAAAAGATTATATAATTTTTTAGAAAAGTATTTTTATTCTGCTGTCACATTGTAATTATATTTGCAAAATTACAATAGATACGAAAGTCTACTTCTAAAAACTAAATATTGTTTAAATAGATTCATTTCGATTAAATAGATATTTTCTAAATATTTACCAAATCACCAGCTAAAAATAAAATAAATGCGATAACTTTTTTTTTGTAAATGTGGAAGCCCGATCACTTACTTATACATACATCTACGTCAAAAAATCAATAACGTGGTGATTTTTCTATTTTTTTAACTTTATAGTCGTGTTTAGACCTTGTACCATTTATAATTAATTAATTTCAGTGGACTATGAAGTTTTAATACGATATAGTATAAATAATATAGATATAATTTAGAAAATATTTTTTTATGAAAATGCTGCACTTTTTAACTAACGTTTTCCCTTAAAACCAAAGTACTGAGATTTACATATTTGTGAAAGCAGTCGCGAGGCTCCCTTTGCAGGACGTACACCGAACCACTTGCAAGATTACAATACACCAGTGTAATATATCAAAATGCAAAAACTCGACGTGGGTGCGAAGAGATTAATCTTTAAACCCATATAAAACGCCCCACGCAATAAACTTTATGGGTAACGTTTACCTCCCCCATAATCTTGTTGGGACATTTGTAAGCTCAAATCCCAGCATCGCTCAGTTTGACAGCCCTTCTTCGCCATTTTCGCTAGTAAATGTCATAATGCAATTTGACTTTTTAACAAAAATGTTTGAGACGTTACAATTATTTCGTAAGAGTATTGTAGAATCCGATGCAGGTCCATTAAATTTATTTTCCTTAATTATTAAATTTAGACAAACACGACCTCATTTTCTCATAATGACAATGAGGCCATAGATGGTATAGTGTGCTCTCACATGTATGCTTGCCGTAACAAAGCAATGCTGTAACGGCGGTAGATTAACTTTAAGAAAAAAAAGCTAGGTGGTCTAAAAACATCGTTATACCATCCAGGCTGCACTACTTATCTAGCGTGTGATCAAACTTAGGACCTTCGATTACCTATTGAGCGTCTAATAATGGATGAATATCACGAGGAAACTGATATGTTCCGAAAGAACAGTTTACGATGACATACAACCTTCTTTTGGTTTCGGCTAGCGCAGTGGATTTTACAGCTTTGAGCCTCTTTATGTGAGAGAAGTTTCAACAGCGAGAGCATAAACCGGCCTGTTTATGTTATGTTTTTATTTATTGAAATATGGTGCCTTTTATTTCTATCACATATTGTAACCCATGACATATAACGCAGACCATTTTCTTTTCTATTTGATATGTATAATTTCTTTGAAGTTTTTGTTTACATTATGCAGAGTAACGCTTGATTATGTTTCCATCTGATAAGTGGAGATGTATTCTTTGACGGTAAATCGCAATAGTCATCATATCACGTTATATGTGGACGAAAACACTGTCAGAATATTTCTATCCTTTGCTTTTCACATTATGAAGGATAAAGCAAATTTCTTTGTCCTAATCCGCTAAATATCAATACGTAGTTTTAATAAAGGGCAGTTCATTATATCAGTTTTATTCATACCTGAGTTTCTGTCAGCATGAGACTAGTCGCTACTTCGAATCTCTTCGGCCTTGAAAGGTATTTGTTCATGCGGAACTGTTTCTCTAATTCTAAAAGTTGTTGAGATGTGAAGGCTGTACGGGGCCGCCGGGTCTTGCCAAGAAGAGCGTGCGGAGCGCCTATGAAAGAAATAATCGATGATCATAATCACAATTCGTTTTTATGATTACAATTTTTCAAAAATAAAGTCAAAGTAAAAAATTTAAAAAGGTTTTTTTAAAAAATAAATATTGGTTACATAAAATAAAGAATTTTAGGGTTATTAAATTAAAAGTAATTTATGATTATCTCTCATAAAATAAAATGTTTTTTCTTACTTTCTATAAACATACAAAAATAAATGTTCTGGAATCTACCTTTGTAAATGTATTTAGTACTCGGAAGGTGATAAATCGGTTTCATTAATTGAAATATGGACAGCTAAATAAATATTATTCCGATAGTCAAACAGCGGATAGTGAAATTATTTAATTACAAATCTAATTTATCGTACACACCAAACACCGCCGCAATACTAAGCCTATAAAAATGATAATTATCAATTAGCTTAACAGGATTGGTTCCAACGCGACATTTGGTTATGTTTGCACAAACCGATAAATGCGCGCCTAAATCCACGCATCTGTCAACTTTCGGCGGGGACCTGTCATTGCGATGTTATGTCGTAAGAGGTGGCTTTTAGCAAATCGTTTGTTCGCAACATACGGGAAAAAAATGTTAAAGAATTACTTTTTGTTAATTCTGTATAGAAATAGTTAGTTTTTTTTTAAGTTATTGATTTCTTCTTATGATCATAAAATTTTACTGTAGTAAACAAATTTAAAAAAGATTTGTAAACAAATTTGTATATTAAGGAACATGCCTCATATTTGAGTTTCTATTCCAATTTTACTAAAATTTCGGTTAAATTTTACCATAAAAGGGTGATATTTTAATTTCTAGGCTTTCAAAAATCGATTTTTTGTATTGACGAATGCAAAAAGTCGTTGCCAGTTGACATGTTTAAAATGCACAGCGGCCGTTTGTTCAGGCATAAGATTAAACATTCTGAAAATATTTAAAAATAAATTAAACGAAGCAACGCATTCAAGTTAACAGCAGATCGTGCTTAAGAGCCCAAAATGAAAATCAATAAATAAAGATTGTCATATTGACCGTACGTGACTTTTCTTTAAACTCCTAATGGATGTTTGAAAATGTTTGAATATTATTAAAGAACAATTTTGTAATTTAACATGACCATTAACTATATACATTAGTATATGAGTAGGAGAGAGTATTTCCTAACAATTTTTAACGATGTAGTGGTTGCTTTATCTCGATACAAAGTTTTGTACATAATGAAACTAGGTATTGTTATTTATTCCTTAATAATAAATTTGATACCATCCTTATTATATATGGAGTGACTACGAGTTGTTATCCAATTCCCATTATAGGTACGAACACTTAATTAAAGGATTTTTAAAAAATAATTTCTTAATATTGCTTTGAATAATGTAGAATAATATTTCTTAATAAAAGTGTTAATTAGAAATACAATTATTATAATTATATTTCTAATTAAGTAGCGGCAGATATTTTTGTATTTTTTATTAATTTTATCAACAAGAACTTTTAGTAACTAACTTTTTTTGTTTGGGTGCTGTAATTGTGGAATATTTTGAAAATAAAATAATATTTATAATTATTTAATTTTCTAAAAATGTCTACGTCTGTCTATCTAACAATCAAAAACAAATACCTATCTAAAAAAAATAGTGTATATGTATTATGACAATGGTGGACATTTCGTTATCAAAGTGGGCATCTATTTCGTCGATAAATCAATCCACCTATAAAGGAACCCTAACGTCCTGAGATTAAAGTCTACGTAATCGCTAGCTTGTATTCCGTCGGCACACGACATAAATCTTACCTCGGGCTAGTTTTATCGTAAACATTGCTCTACCTGTGTTGACTACGAAGTTTTAAAAATCTGATATGAGAACAAAATGTTCAGTAATATTTTATTCATTAATAAATTCATATAGAAACATATTGCCGATGAACATATAAATAAAAACGGCTGCCTAAAACAATGAGGCAATATTACACAATTTCTTAAAGATATAGTTAAAGGTAGATGTTATAGTCCACGCTCTTTAATAAGACTTAAGAAGGACAATAAAATATTGAAATTAATTTTAAACTCACCAGTTTTTCGTAACAAGTCTAAAATAAGTGAATGTATTGATATAAATAAAAGAAACTATGAAAGATAATTTGGTAAGATAAAATGGAAGTAGAGCAACTTGTACAAAGTCGTTGAAATGGCTCGTATAAGACATTAATATCAGACGCTACCCGTATCGTATGCCGGAAAATTTGGGATCATTTATTCTCTGTATGGTGAAACAATTAATATATTTTATAAGAATTATTTAATGTTCGTCATCAGCAAGAAAATAATACTACATGTTATAAATTATAAAGTAATTAATGTACATCCATTTAAAGATTATTGTGATATTTTTTGTGTATATATTTATAGTTTCTGCTAGATTACAATAATTTTTATCTAGCGATAAAGAAGTAGCCATACATGAAATTAAATGCACTTTAGGATTAATTTGCGAATTCATTTTACTTCATTTTACTTTCGACTCGTTATTCCATATTATGTATATATGAATTTCAATTAAGTAAGTATTGAAAGGTATTTATGAACGCAAAATGTAAAAAGAAAGAGTATAAGTCACGATCAGTGCAGTCGTTAGGATAGGAAGAGGTCAGATTAATGAAAACATATTTTTTCTTTGTATGTTTTAATGAAACCCTACTACTAAGAGTACATAGATATGTTGTAACACATGAAGTGGCCTGTTTATATCTTTAATACAACTCGCCGGCAAGGGACCGGCAGCGAAATCAAATTACGCTGATTGCAAGTCTTGCGCTCAACGGAGCGTCATAATTTTATTGTCGTGCGTCTGTGTTTGCTCTAATCTAACTAAGTGATACAGTTATTAATAATTATACACAAACATCGACGCGGTTATGGCGTATAATATAAATCTTTATCTTTATTGATGTTGAAATATTCATGCGGTTTTTAGAGGCTCTCAAGCTTTGTTATTTATGTCATTTTTATTTTCAAATGTACATACTTATAGTTATGTAATTACATTTAAACCTTTCTATTTTTCGTGTAGGAAGCTAAATAAGTACCGTCATGTTTACATTGAAAAAATCATACTTATATTTAGAAGTTGTAGGGACTTTAGTTTTTATGTTTATTTCTTATTAAGTTTTAATAGTACATCCAAATTTTCAGCAGGTTTTAACTAAATGTAAATAATACACCGCTCAATTTTCCATAGTAATTTTTAGTTGTCATTCGTATTAGTAACGTTTTTGAAACTGTAAGAGCGCATGGTAAATCTACCATAAAATTAGCGTAACCATCCCCTTCCTTGTTAAATGGTAACATGTCGATCGTATGTTGCCTCTCTACTAAAAAAAAATCACTCGCATCAAGGTCCATTTTATTTTGATACGTGCTCACATTCATATCACTGACGAATAAAGTTCATTATAATTCGGACGTATTAAGAGGGGTGGTTTTATTTAATATTTATAGGGGTGATTAGTTTAATGCTCTAAAAGTTGGGGACCTTTAATTCGGGGTAGGCGCGAAATTTATTTCTGTTTATTGTTCACTAATTTGTTTGTTTATACGTACTAACAATTAGCTTTACAGTCGCTAATGTTAAACACAACCGACACTAAAATTATAATTGATTTTATTTTGTTCAAGTTTTTTTTTATAATTTTGTATTATTAATATTGATGTATATCAATTACATATTCATCAATAATATGTAAATATTGGTGGGTATACAATTGATATCATATCTACGCTCATCTCTTTGATGACTATTGATTATAAGATATCTTCTTCATATACATATTTTTTTTTATGAATCAGTTATTATTGTCAACAATTTTATGTTTCGATGGCGCTAGCCAATGGACTGGGTTTGATACTGTAATTGCAACAAATCCCCTTTAAAATTAATAACACATAAATAACATAAACAACGGTAATACAATTTTGCAGTTTTATTTAATGTAATATACAAATTTAATAATAGATAAAGTAATATTAAGTAAATCTTTTTCTATAAATAAATCTTAAAAAAACTTCATTCAAGATATTTTACAGTGCTCTATGATGTATCTTACGTAAAGTAATAACAAGAAATGGCTAATGGCGTTTGTTCAGCTCTTACCTACAGCTCGTCTATGCCTGTATATACTCCACACGAGTGGGCGTGACACGGCGCATGCGTGCTACTGTTTTAATGCTAAGCATACAAGTACTGAGCCTATTTAAGAAACATTGCCACAGGTTTGGAAAAAGTGTAATACTAGTTAATATTATTTCATCAATATAACGGCGACATTTAAACCATATGCCACGGTGAAAAGAGAGTTGATGTGGCCAGAGTGTGTTGGTATTAATAGGCAATTAAATAACTTTAGTATATAAATAATCTATGATAATTTTGAAATTATTAGAGAATTACTTTTTGTTCTATGATGATTAGTTCACTAAGTGGTGGTAGGATTTTTACAAACCCTTCGACATAACAGGGTTGCTATGTTCCGGAAGTCATATACATATGTATGTGGAAGCCGGGGTATTAGAACATGTAAAGTGGGCGTTGTTTATAAAGAAAAATATTAAATCAAAGTGGTGACTCGTTCATCTAAGATGATAACAAATGATCTAAAGTAATTTAAATGTAAAGCAGCTAGATAAAAAAAAACAATGATTCTTCTTGCGTGTTCTGAAGGTATAATGTTTTAATGTTTCGTCTCGAATATAATAAGAGTTGTGTGACGCTCATAATTTACAAGGCATATTTACTGTAAATGTTTTAACTACTGCATTAATACGATTAAAATTATATTATCAGAGTCTTCACACATAATATACGTTAAGGAATAAATGTTGGTGATATTTTTTTACGATTACCTATTATACCTACCAATGTAATGAAATAATTCAGAGCAAGTTCAACATTTTGATTAAGGAACGTAAAATTTAGCTTTTAAACCAAACGTAATGACTAACAACTGGTTAGCCAGTGTTGAATAAATAGATTCTTTACTGAATATCCACTCCAAATTGTCCCTTTTTCGACCACCTCAACAACCTTCTGTTAGTGCCGTAGTGTTAAGGTGTCGATAGATATTTCTGTAACGATTTTGGTTTGTTACTTAGTACTTATAAACATATATATCAAATCATTAACCCAACAACACCGAATCCTTCAAGTATATATGTCTTTGTAATTACAGTACTAAAAATTTCAAATAGTTTAACTGTTTTTTGTAACAATGAAGCAATTAATCCAATATAAGATAAAAATAAAATTTACTTACGTACAGGTAAATACAGTAATATTTATTGAAAAAATTTCGATTTATTACTTGAACTAATTTTTGAAGGACTTAACCCAGCTTACTTAATTTCGAAGCTATACATGCATATTTTTAACACGACGACTTCTAATTCGATAATGAAGCCTAATACAAAATAAAATTTAGTAGTGATAGTGATCTTTCGAAACCGCCTATCTATCACCCTGTTGATTGGTTGCTTTTGTTGTAGGAACGGTGTAATTTTTCTCGATGAGGTCGTTTTTATTTTTGGGATAGGCTGTAAAAAGGTGTAAATAGATGATATAACATTCTGATGTGTTGGTAACTATACGTGATAATATATAATATTTTAAACATGGTTTTATATAATATTTCTCTTAGGAACAATAGGAGAAATAATTAAAAAATAAAACATTTACCAAAGCCACTATGGTAGTGCCGTACAGAGTGATGACATCCGCGAAAGCTTCCATAGTGGCGCATTGTGTCTAAAAGGTTAATTATGTTCTGAAAAATCCGGTCTTTTTGTCACATTATCATGTAAAATACCAAATCAAGTGTTAGTCCATAGAAAAATAAATACTTCGATATTACGCATTTCAGTTTTTCGTCACGGCACTATACGTGGATCTAATTTGTCAAGGGCCGCACAGACCCTTTGTTTGTGCGAACAAATTGCTGCCTGATAATTGGCTTAGGGCCCCCAGGGGCAGTGTACGAATAGCGACGAACTGAGCGGCAGTAAAATGTTCTTGTACGTATACGACTCCTTAATGTATTTTAAGTCGTCAGCATATTAACATAATTAATAAATTAACGTGATATTAGCAATTCAATAGAATAAACTAATACTCAATTTAACTACACATGTAAACATTTCAAATAACTGTTAATGTGTAAATTAATATAAAATTAGCGCGGAAGCGTGATTTCAATCACTATTTCAATATACAAAAGCAACAATTAGTAATAATTACAATTAAAAAGAAATCATATTTATCACTTCCAAAATAGCATAAATGAAACCAAGGGATCTAGTTATTTAAATAATTTAAACAGCGAACATTCTGCTGTAGTCTTTTGCGGAAACCGTATTACGTTGCTTCACAGGTAAATTTTAAATCTAATATAAACGGGAAATGTTAATAATTGAGCAAGTCGCTATTTAATTGTGAGGTAATTACTTCATTTCACTGGCTTTTTGTGTACAATACAGATGTTACGTATTAAAAATACAAAATAATGTTTTAATTATTTATTTTATGTGAAACTTAAGTAATCGATTTTAAAGTGGGGGAGGGTGTTAATATGTCCATGAAAGTAGATAAAAAAAGAGAAAGGGTCTATGTTATGCAAATAAGAAACCTAGAACTATCTTCAAATTATTTTGAAACAAATGGTCAGATCATTATCGATCAGTTCAGTAGCTGTATATTGTATAAAAATATATTTTATCTTTTTATATATTTTATTTTATTATTTTATAATAGGTTAGGAAACAAGTATTTTCGTATATTGTACGTCATCATCATCATCATATCAGCCAAGACACGTCCATGCAGGACAAAGGCCTCCCCCAAGGACCACGACGAACGGCTCTGCGCTTTTCTCATCCAGTCTGTCCCAGCGACTTTGTTTAAGTCGTCGGTCCATCTTGTGGGAGGTCTGCCTACTCTGCGTTTGCCAGCACGCGGTCGCCATTCAAGAACTTCTCGGCCCCAACGACCATCTGTTCTGCAAGCAATGTGCCCCGCCCACTGCTACTTTAGTCTGGCTATTCTGAGAGCTGTGTCGGTAACCTTGGTCTTTCAGCGAATCTCCTCACTTCTGATTCGATCGCGTAAGGAAATTCCGAGCATAGCTCTCTCCATTGCCCTTTGGGTGACTTTGAGCCTTCTTATGAGGCCCATTGTGAGCGACCACGTTTCAGTTCTGTATGTCATCACTGGCAACACACACTGGTCAAAGACTTTCGTCTTGAGACACTGCGGTATCAGAGACGAAAATGTCTTATGCAGCTTCCCGAACGCTGCCCAGCCGAGTTGGATTCGACGATTAACCTCATTCTCGAAGTTGGATCTACCTAACTGGATTATTTGTCCCAACTATACATACTCGTCTACAACTTTGTGTAGTGTCTCCTACCTTCACTGGAATGGGTAATACATGGACGATTTTGAGACCCACTTGGCGTGAGACTCTACTAAGGTCATCGAGCATAGCGGCGAAATCTTCTAGGGTCTCCGCCATGACTACAATATCGTCGGCGTATTCGCCGTTGATGTTAATGCCATGTTCCCTCCAGTCCAGAAGCTTGAACACTGAACGTTGCACCCCAATCAAAAAGAAGATGTCCCACATCTCTTGATTGAATGTCCGGCGTTCGGCCCCGAAAGCGCTGAAGTAGAAGTGAAAATAAAAAGAAGGATAGTCAGAGACTATCTGGGAGATAATAGATGACGAAGATTCTAGAGAAATATTTATTGATTTTTGTGGTAAAGTAGGAAGGAGAACGATTAGAAGAAATAAATAGAAGGAAGGCAATGTACACTAGTTACTTGTATAATCGTATATGCTGAATTAGTGTCATTATGGATTGGAGGAAAAACATTTAAATTAGGTAATTAGTAGGAAAAGATAAAGGATAAAAACGGAAGATGGATACAGTCTCTGATTGCCACGTCAGGGGTTTTTTGCAGGAGGACATTTATAAAAAAAATAGAGTTTTATCAGCCTTCTTGAAGAAGAGCACCACCACACTTCTGTACCATGCCTGGGGCGTTTTGCCCTCGAGGATGACAGAATTAAACAGCTTCTGAAGAGCTTTCAGTATCGGTTTTCCACCGACTTTAAGAAGCTCTGCTGTATTCCGTCATCTCCCGGCGACTGGTTGTTTTTGAGCTGTTTAAGAGCCATACTCATTTCGTACAAGCTAACGTCCGGGATGTCTTCGGTTTAGTGTCGGGTTAGTTTGGCTCTTGGATCTTTTGCCATATTGCTGGCAGGTTGTGCCGATGTGAATAACTGTCCATAGAACATCTCGACTTCTCTTAAGAGCTCAGATTTGGAAGACAAGATTCTACAGTCCTCGGTATTGAGTTTAGTCAACTGGCTTTGCCCAATTGACAGATCCCTCGCGATACCTTGGAACCTTCGTTGCGCTTGATAGCCTCTGTGACGGTGCTGATAATGTGCTCGCGAAGGTCGCGAGTCAGAGACTTAGAGATCTGTCTATTTAGCTGCTTGTATTGGATCATGTCATCCGAGGACCGCAGAATCATTCCTCGTCTTTTCTCCATTAGCCTGAGTGTCGAGTCTGAGATTTTGTTGGGTTTGCTGGTTTGGTGGGCTTTAAAAGTGTTTTTCCCAACCGTCTGGAAAGCTTCCACAATCCTGCTGCTGTAGTCGTCCACATCATCGCACTCTCCTAGGCATTCGAAGCGGTTGTGCAATAATAGCTGAAAGCTCTTGGTGTTCTGATCTTGAACAGGTGCCGGACGAAGCGTAGACTTCATTAGTTTGGACCTTTCCTGCTTTGAGTTGATATTCAATGTGCCTCTTACCAGCCGGTGATCGCTTCCAGTTTTTACTGTGTTTATCACAGAGACATCATTGAATATATGCCGTTTCGTCGACAAGATGAAGTCCATCTCGTTTCGCGTTGCGCCGTCGGGACTCACTCATGTCCACTTGCGGTGTTCTCGCTTCTTGATGAAGGAATTCATCATGTAGAGTCCCTTCTTTTCCATGAAGTCAGCAAGCCTTTGACCTCGGGCGTTCCGTTGTCCAATGCCAAATGTCCCTACTCTCAGCTCACCATCGCCTCGTCTACCCAGTTTCGCGTTAAAGTCGC
>DWQX01006297.1:0-11559 GCA_018245475.1 Pharmacophagus antenor | reverse complement strand
CCCTATTTAATAAGGTAAATAAATAATTTGTAGAGCACTAAGTTTTGGAGTTTTATTCAATATTGTAATTTTTTCAATGTGGTCTCAAACTTTTGGCCGGCAGTATACGTACGATTTGTAGATTTAGGTAAGCCTTCGTTTACCTTCGTTTACCAGAGATTGAAACAAGATTCGAGTCAAGTTCCGAATGCTTAACTCTTCTTTGTATCCAACTCTACCATGGGATATTACAGTTGTAAACATCAAACACTGCAGCTACGTACCAATCAAGGGCTGGCAGAAGCGAGGCGAGTCATCAGGGCAGCCAGCGGCGCGGGAACAATTTGTACGCGGCATACAGCACGGCGCCCGCGCAAGCCACGCGCACCGAGACACGAATGATGCGCGTAGAGAGAGACGGAGGAGGAATGCTAAAATGAAATTACATAATAAAGTATAAATTGTTACATAAACTATTCTTACGACAAAACTAGTAGAATATTATAAATTCGACACTGATCTTCATTTGTATCAGCAGTTGTTTGATTTTGGTAGTATTTTTTTATTAATAACAGTATACCTGCCAAGGGTGGAGAAACAAGAAAAATTGATTTTGCTCCTGTTAATAATTACAGGAACAGCAATATTTTTTTAGTGGTAATGGCCTCGATTTTACCTGATTTTAAGTGATAATATGGCCGTAGATGGAGAAGCGTGTTCGCCCAGAATATATATGGCTCCCACATGTATGACTGCCGGAAAACAACAATGCTGTTGTGGCGGAAGATTAACATTGATAGTGATAGCTAGCAAGATAGGTTTGTATAACCCCACCACCATTCAGACACCACTACACCTGTGGCTTGGGAACCGAACCCGGGACCTCCGTGTTACAAGGCAAGCGGGTAAATCACTGCGCCACGGAGGCATCAATTTTATATATTATTGTAGTTTTATTATTACATAAATACAACACTTATCATAGGTTTAAAAATAATAAACTTTAAAAATATTACAAATTATTTACATTAATAAAAATATACAAATACTCACATAAGTAATGGAGCTATATCTTGTGATGACACTTTACCCCAGTGTTCAACGATGCCTGCTACATGACCAATACCCACAACACCAACTATACGGCATGGTTCATTACCTATAGATAGAAAACTATGTATTAACAAAATGAAGTGATAAAATTGATCAGATTAATATCAATCATTATTTGTCATGTATTATTGAAAGTTTCTGACATAACAAACAACCTACAGTTGAAAAATTTTAATTCCAATAGTATTATTCAATGAAACTATTTTGTCTCCTATTCAAATTCTGCAAAAGAAGTTGTAAACTAGATAAAATCCAATTTTTTTCATTCCAATTATTACTCTTTTGACACAAATACAAGACAAAGATATTCTAAAGTTACGTACTCAAAGGGTGACGATCCGAACCCTATTACTGAGCCTACGCCGTCCGTCTGTCTGTCTGTCAGTAGGCTCTATTTAATAGACAGTGTTAGGTAGAAAGTTGAAATTTTCACAGATTGTGAATATCTTTTGCCAGTACAGCAACAAATAATGGAAATAATAAAAAAACTTACCAGACGCGTAATTTTATAAGCGCTTATTGTACGGAACCCTACGCGGTACGAGTCGTACTTATCTATTTATTTACTCACGCGGTTGCAAAGCGGCGATTTGTAACGAATGACACAGGTACATGTCTCGCTCCACGACAAATACGCGTTTAAGCGCGGGAAATTCCTCAGCCATTTCCTCCAACATGTCGTCTAGCATTTTTTTCATTTTACATTTCTCGACTTCTTCGACACTGTAATTTTTTTTATTTGGATCAAAATAATTAATACACATTTCAAGAAATAAATTTTAAATTAATTATTGCTAACAAATACTCTTTTATGATCTAAGAGCTATTTTTCGCATATGTTTTAGAAATGTTTTGTAGCAGTACACGAAAATATAATTATTTAAACATATATTATCAATACCTATACATATAATAAAACTCAAACAGCCAAATCGATACAATGAATATTTTTTAAAAATTTTACTGAAATACTCTCGGACATGGTAGTGAAAACAATTTTGTTGTAGTTTTTTGGCTGCCTATTTGTCTCTCTATAACCGCGAAAACACCGTTGAACAGATTGTCATAAAACTTGGCCATAAGTAACCTGTACTTATGGTATGAAATAACATTTAGAGTAATTGTTTTCTAGGAAAAATGAAGAGTTCCTGCAGGAAAGTGAGTAAAATAATTTGCCTATAACTGAATTATCTCAAAAGTAGTAAAATATTAAAAAGACTGGATTCAATTTGGGTAACTTTTTATCTAAGAAAAATATAGCATTTCAATGGGATTAAGTGTACAGTACAGTACTGTGGTTAGTTTTACAAATTACCACTAGATGAATAAAACATTCTGATTTTATATATTAAGAACATAATATATTAAGAAATGAAGAATGGTTCATCACTTAACACATTAAGTTCATTAAAAAGATAACACCACATTCATTTACTGTTAGGCAGTACGAGGTTAGCTGGGACAGATAGTAATGACTATAATTTCATTGTACCAATAAAAATATATCTGTTATTTATATAAAATACATTTTACAATAGTAGCACAACTTTTATTTAGTGAACAATAAATACTAAAGATTAATCTATGTACAAAAATACATTACCTGATACTTTGATTAGAAGTAAGAAGATGCCATATAAACCGTATAGTCTGTCCCCAAGATAATGAAGCTATAGCTCTATGTAATGTTATGTCAATTGCTCTATCCCCAAGTTGCACCACACAGTTAGGAATTTTTTTAGCCTGAAACAAATGTTCATGTTGAAAAAATATATATATATAAATTATATATCGTAACTTAAGTATTAAATTATTCAATTGCTGAATTTTATATACTTGCAAGTTTTTAATAAATACCTCAGCCATAGCACGACGAAATTCACCTCCAGGTGCCATACCCAGTTCACGAGTAATATGTGCTGACATATTTAAAAGTAAAATATACATAAGACCATTAAACACACCATTTTGAGCCATGGTTGCCCTGTGTAAAAAGACAAACTGTTATGAATTACCTTACAGGCCACTCCATGTTAGTACATTGTTATAATACACAATTAAATCTTTTAATATCTTTTTGAAACAACTTGTCCAGGCTAGATAACATTGAGGAGTTTGTCTAATTAGGCCAAGACTATTGAAAACATATCTATTGAATAACAAAATTAAAGGATTGTCAAATATGGGAGTCCATGTAGCAAGATAATGCCCTCTCATGAATAAAAGATATTATGTATGCATTACTTAAGTTGGAGGTAAAGCAGGATTATTAACAATGTAAAATAATGGTAAAAAACCTCCAGAAATGTACCTCTGTGAGATGATAGACAAATTAAGCTGAACATTAGACTGCAAAATATAGTTAGTCTTGTTGACTAAGATAAATCTGATAGTTATTTGAGAGACAAGATAAAGTAAAATTAAGATTTTGATTATAATCCGAGTAACACATCAGAAAAATCTAGGATTGAAAATATGAGGCACTGTATCAGAATAACAAATCTATATTTTCCCAATTTCTAAAATGAAAAATATTACAGATCTTAGCTAATCACATCTTAATGTTGCAGGTTACAATGTAAAGATTATGACTCTTTCTGGACCAAGGTATCCAGTGCTACAAGTCTTATTGATGAAAAATATATCAGTAATTGTTTTATTTAATGAGCTATGGGTAACACATATTGGTCAAAGACTTTTCTTGACTTTCCTTCAGCTTTAAAGTATAGAACATAAGGAAATTTAGTAAAACATCTATAGCACTCCTATCTTGCTTTGACACATACATTTTAAGTTGTTTAAATTAGAAACTTAAAGGTTACCTTATTTTTTTTATGTTTATATTTTTTGCCTCCCTTAAAATAACTTCTTCATCAAGAAGTAGAATGTTTGTCCTCTGTTCACAAAGTTCTACCATTACTATATGTGGATTCACTTCTTGTATAACCTAAAATAATTACAGTATATTATAAATTGTTTTATAAATCACAATCCGTTCATAAACAAATCTATTACCATAATTTCATATCAAATTCACATCAAAATATTTAATCATCTTTCACATTAAAATATATAATCAATATCTTACCCTAGAAACATCTTCTTGAGATTTGATACTAAAGTGTGCTGTTCCTACCAAATATATTTTGCCACCATCTGGAGTATCCAAAACTGTTACTGTGCTAGGCATTTGTTCTACAAAACAATAAAGTTTACATTATTTAATAATTAATATACTCTACAATTAAATTGGTATTAATTTAAAGTTATTATACACAAATAAATGAATAATACATTTATTATTAACATATGTAACAATGTTTTTAGCATTGTGTTCAATATAATTATGTATATATTTTCATGATATTTAACACTTCAATTTTTTATTGCAAATAAAAATCCAAATTATATACCATTCCCTTCAGTAATTTCTTCTTTTCTAGAATCTTCCATTTGTTTTTCTGATAATTCTCCTTTACTCTCACTAGTTTGAGATTTGATATTCCCTTGGTCACCTACAATAAATAAAACATTAAAATAGTTTATAAAACAAAAATAGAATTATGCCTCAGATAGACAGTACACCATGTCATTTGATACTCCTTGTAATTTTTCTACTAGAGAAACCTCTCATGTGCATAGTCATAGAACAATGTCTACAATGTATAACAACAAATTACAATCATAGCTAAATATAAAACTATATACTTTTTATGTAAAGCATATCAAAGAAACCACCTGAATCTATTTTAAAAAATAATTATATAAATTATTGATTCAAGAAGTTTATGTATGTTGTTTTAAGCTAGAACAGCAAAATACATTTTTTTTAATAAGGAGTATGTATTACATTTAATAAGTAACTAAACTTTCGGTACTTTAACATTACCTTCCTTCAATGAAGACATGTCAGTCAACTTTAAATGTGTGTCCCCTCCACCATCTTCAGCTTTCAAAAACATTTGACATTCATTAACTATGTCACATTTTACACCTGATGGTTTTTGGACCATAATCAGGTGTTCTTTATCCATATTGTTGCTCATAGTTGAGGTGTCATTTCTAATCATAGTATTCATTAAATATTAAACAAACCTATAATATAATATTTCTTAATAATTTAACCATGTATTATAAAATTATATATTTAATTTCAAATATCTAAAATCCTGTAATGAATTCACTGTAATAAATCAGAATTATATGTGAGTTGTTTTTGCCACGGAATCAAAACACAATCTGTCAAGAACGATATTTCAATATAATTGAATGTTGAACTATTAGGTTTTGGATAAACGAATATATTACAATTAATAAGCATTGGAAAAATATCTAATAAGAAATGAGAAAGTTATATTATAAATAATGAATTATGAAAGCGTGTGGAGTGCTTATTAAATATTTGCATAGTACTAAAAATCATACCA
Organism: Pharmacophagus antenor; assembly: GCA_018245475.1. NCBI lineage: Eukaryota > Metazoa > Arthropoda > Insecta > Lepidoptera > Papilionidae > Pharmacophagus > Pharmacophagus antenor. Next base: position 6,040 of record DWQX01006297.1, on the reverse strand, counting down.
AAAATTAAGAGTTCAAATATTCTAGAAACAAAATTTTAACTTTTTATTATATAAAATTACAAATCCCTTGTTTTTTGTTATTAATTTATTTCTTGTTGAAAAGAAAATTGCATTCACGACTGTTAACGTTTGCTTCAAATGTCATCACCTGCAAAAACCACAGATGTAAATAAATTTATTTATAAACTATACTACAACATAAGAGCATAAGAGAAAAAATTAAACACAATTATCTGATCGTAAAACATAAACAATATACAAAAAACGCAGTTCGGAAATAATAATCGAAACAATAATTAACATGTATCGTTGCAATTATTTTAGTGTATGACCATAGACAATAGACTTTAGTCTACATGAAACACATTGTTACATCATTGCATTCGAAATTTAATTTCTTATAGGTTTCTACTGTGTTAAAATATTAAATCGTTCATTAAATTACCAATATGAGCGCCTGGAGACAAGTTGGTCTTAAGTAAGTACTAATAAAATTGGTAATTTTTTTAAATGTAAGTTTTCTGATCTGTACTTTGATATATATTATTTTCAGCTATATCAATTATTCAAATATCGCAGCCAAAATTTTACGTAGATCATTAAAACCTGAATTCCGAGCAGAAGCTATGAAACGAGATGAATCCCATGTCCGTATTACACCATGGACCAACGGAAGACCAGCTCGTAAGTATAGACTTTCTTATAATAAAGTACAGATTTACAAAATCTACAATTAAATTTTTAACTTCATATACGATTTAATAGCATATAAGGTAAAATTTATAAATATGGTATATAATTAAGTAGTAATTATCATCTTTATTTTTTCTACTCGGCATTATTTATACAATAAATTACAAAGAAAAATAACACTCAACTTCAATGTAACACAATGTTTACTAATGAGGTTATAGATCTCTCACACACATGTTTGACTATCAGAACACAGTAATGCTGTTTTTGCTGCACATTAATATAGTGGGTGGTAGTAACTCAACTCAGGCTGCTCTTTGAAACACTTTGCCACCATCTAGGCTGATGTGACCCTAGAATCGAACCTGGAATGCTCTTGTTACAAGGTAATCTGTAAACCACTGCGTCTAAAGGCAACTAAAATTATTACTAAAATAGAGTCACTACATCCTCTTTTGATGTTTAGAATATTAGAAAGTTAATTATATCTATTTGAAAATAATTTCAGATGAAAAGGAATAAACTATGTAAGTTAGGCAGTTACGGGTAATAAATTATAGTTACTACTTGTTTTGTGCCTGTAGGCAGCCCTAGTTTTTAATGTTCTTAATCAAAGCCATGTTAATGTTTTTACAACTATCCATAATGAAATAATATTGAAAATATGACTAATGCTGCGAGTGTTTTTGTGTGATAAGTTTAACTTTGTTTTTTTTTTACAGCAAGCTATTTTCTAAGTGTTTGTGTGAGTGTAACTAGCTATATATTAATATCAATAAAAAAGTACTTATCAAGTTTTTTTTTTTTAGATCTACAACAAACTTCTGCTAAGTAAATGAAACCAAACTGTAAACAAGCATAAGATTTACATTGAAGTCACTTTAGATATATTTAAATAAACTGTTAACAAAAAAAATATTTTTATTATTGTAAAATATAACTAAAATATCCAATTACAACATAGTATATATCAATTACTTTCCTTAATATCCCTCAACCTTGGGGTTCTTAGAGGTATATTTGTTTTTTTCACTACATTAGTAATATTTACACCTAAAGAGGCAGCAGGATCAATATCATTTAAAGATATTTGTGTCACAATGTCAATATCTTTCTTAACTTTTTCTACGCCATTCCAAGCAATCATTACACCATTATCTGTGCATGTTTCATGAGGAGGTCTATATAAGGTATAACCTAATTGATTACTGACAATTTTCAAACATGAAAAAATATAATCATTGCTGGCAACGCCACCAGATATAACAATATTTTTATTTTCTTTTAACAACTTCATTAATTCACAAAATTTAATAGCCCTTTCAAGTCTGTGTGCCAAATGTTTAGCTACACAAGTCTGAAAAGCAGCACATAAATTATAAACTTCAGGGATTAATTCATCACCCATTATTCCATGTTCCAACTCCTTTTTTAACAATTTTCTCTCTAAAGAATCTTTTATTCCACTGAAACTAAAGTCACAGTCCCTGTTTTTTTGTAATGGAATGGAAAAATTAAATATCGAAGAATTTGTTGCATTCTTTGAAGCTAATTCAATTGCTTTGCCTCCAGAAACAAATGCATATTCATAAATATTTCGTAATTTCATTCTTCTTGCAGCTTTGTCCATAACTTCACCAGGTGCATTATCTAATGTTTGTCCAAGTAGTAAAAAATTGTCTACATCTTTAACAATAGCCAATAAACAATGACCTCCTGATATTAACAAGGTTAAGTAGGGAAATGGTATATTGTAATATATTCTTGCAACTAAAGCATGAGCCTCCATATGATGTATGGGGACTAAGGGCTTTTTGTATTTTTTAGCTAGAAAATTAGCATACTTAACGCCTACTGATAAACATAAAAAAAGGCCAGGTTTTACAGTGACTGCTATTGCATCAATCTCTTTTAAACTCAGTTTCGCATTTTTTAAAGCATCATCTGTAGCCAATTCTATATTAACACGATGGAGTTCCCACGCATTTACAGGATTGACACCCCCAAATTTTGTGTGAATGGCATTTTGGGAATATAAGGATTCTCCCAAAATATTGGCCTTATTATCAACAATTGCACAACCAGTATCGTCACAAGAGGTTTCAATACCTAAAATAATCTTATTACTGGAACATGAGAATTTCCTATTGGATTTAATAATTGAACACAACACTTTATTACATACAACCAAAAACGTAAAAGACATTTTTAATATAAAAACCGTCAGATCATAGTAATTTAAACAAGTGCTACATTTTTAAAACTTAATTGAAGGAAACCTTTAACAATCGGAGCAAAATGTCATCCAGCAAAATAGTTACATTATAATATTACATGTAATTTTTGCAGTACTAGGTATTCCGTCAACCTTGTACCTTATAGTATATTAAGATTTTTTACCTAGTAGTGTAAACTAACGGGAGATATATTCTTATATACCATACATGTTGTTAATGTAATTGTAATTCGATAAAAATACCCGTTAGAAGGGTATGATTTTTTTCTAGTTTTGCCTTGTAAATATTTTGATTTTGCAAAGAGGTGTTTTACATCTTGAATTATATTGATGTTATTACACTATTCAAATCAACCATATTATAAGCAACGAATATGAATAAATTACCAAAGTTTAGTTACAGTGCGTTTTTATGTATTCTTTCAATCAAAATTCAATCACAAGTATTTTGATTTCTTTGGTTTATTATAATACGTGTTTTTGTTTCAATCAATATTTATAACTTCGACAAAAATTTTGCAATTATAATTATAAAAAATAATGCAATGAGTTTATCACTATAATGCTATTCTTTGCTTGTGATTATACACTATAAGTTAACGTACTTTATTTTTTGTACTTTCTATTCGAACAAAATTTGGCTATCGGAAATGTTGCATTTTAAATTTTGGTTTCCATATAATCCTTTGGTTTATATTCTTAGAACATTTTTAATAAAATTAAATAACAAATCTGTGTACAACAATTGTGATAATTTATGTTTTAAGTACATAGTTATAATTCTAAAAGCATTAGCAGCAAACATAATTTTTATTGTAAAGTTCTTAGAATCCTCAAGGGTCTACAGTCTCCGAAAATCACTTAATAGTTTTAACTTAAGTAGTATAAAAAAATCGTTTGCAATGTTATTCCACAGTAAAGTTTTAATATTTGAAAGTATTTTTATTAAGCCTCTGGTAAGCATTGGAATTATTGTAAACTGCCACTAATACTAGGTTGCTGAATTTACTCGCGTTCGAGTATATATGTGTCCCATCCCTACGAGGATATGTAACTGATATTATTACATTGTATTGTTAGTGTTACATATATTTTGATGTAGACTGGTATCTATAATACCTGAAAGTTTGAATAAAATATTTCTCAAAAATCTTTGAAATTCTCGTTTAGACAAAATATTAATATTTAACCTAACATTGTATATAACACAGTTTAGTAACCGATTGCGGTAAGTATTTTTAACAACCTAATATCATAAAATTTTCTCAAGTGCAAAGTCCTTTCAGCGGCATGTAATGTTTAATTAGAATTTTTCTGATGATATATATTAATACTCTGTAGTTAATAGAAATATAAAGAAACTTGAATATGTTTGAGATGCGTGCCTCATTAGTTTTCTTTAAGATAGTTATATTTAAGTTAAGTGATTGTAAACTAAAATGTCGAATTATTTTACTTTAAATTTTTTTTTGTTTATTGGTTTACGTTACTATAAAATGCCTTAAAATTAAATGTTGAATTATTTATAACAATGTGATGTATTTTTTATTATTGTTTACCTCGAATGTTTAATCAGTATATATAAATTGAAATGGTTAGTTATTAACTTGAATTTAAACAAATTTATAAAAATAAAAAAAATCACCTAAAGGCCTGATAAATTTTCTACAGTATTCAGAGTGCACAATATATTTAATATAGTACACAATGTCATCACTGTGTCTATCATAATTTTAACATCTCTATATTAATTTATTTTACTTTACTTCAGTTATTTTCCATTCATAGTGAACTAGTGCATGAAAACATAATTACAAGATGTAAAAAGTTAATATTTTGGCTACAAACTGTTTTTAGTATACTTTTAAAGCACATTTATGTTACCTTTGATATATATTCTTTTAAATAAACCAGTTTTTATACGCCAGTGTTTTATATTGGTTTTGTTTCAGGTACAGTAAACATTAAATATTGGCAAAACTTCATAAAAAAAAAATGAAGTACTTAAATATTTTGAAACAATCTACTGTTGTACATTTGTGTTTTGCTATTTCATACTTTACTTCTGGCTTGATACTAAATTTATTACAGGCCTTATTGTATTTTGGCTTAAGGCCTTTTGACAAAGCTTTTTATAGAAAAATTAATTACTATCTCTCATATTCATTTTATAGTCGTAAGTAAAATATTCATATAAATGCTTGTTTATTATAAATAATTACAGAATTTATTTTTCCGGTATGAACATAATTATACTGATTATTATTTACACATTTTGTTTTTAATTATTATGTAAAATGTGTTCGGTTTCAGAATTAGTTTTTATGTCAGAATGGTGGTCAGGATCAACAGTATCAATGTACGTAAATAAAGATGAATATAATAAATTTTTTGGTAAAGAACATGGGTACCTGATTATGAACCATAGTTATGAAATAGACTGGCTCATTGGGTGGCACTTTTGTGATGGAATAGGAGTCTTAGGTGTAAGTATTTCATGTAATATTTATCATATATAACTTAAGCAATGCAATATAATCTAATAAATAACTACACAAACAAAATATTATATTAATGTCCATAAGCATATTGAAAATTATAATCAATTAAATTTTTATCAACTTTATTACACAATATTTGTGTTTGTTATCCACACAATAAGTTATATTGTCTTACACTTTTAGTAAAATATATAATTGTAATGTCTTCTTGCTATTTAATTTTAAATAAACTTTTTTAGAATATTATATATTTATCTCTTGAAAAATGTTATATAATAATTATCTTTGAAATAACTTACAGACAGTAATATGTAGGTATCACATCTATGTTATGATATTAATCTTTTTTTGAGCAGCTATGTGTAATACCAATATATAGATAAGAGGAGGCAAATTATAATGTTTCTTTTTTAAACTTCTTTCTCTACTTATCTCTAAGCCTAAAGATAACATTCATTTCATTTATTATTAGCTAATTACCAAAAACATCAATAGTGTGCCACTAAATAATGTATTTTGTATAACCTTAATCAGTCTGTATATTTTATTTACACATTAGGACTCAGAATTTCCTAGGACTGCAGTGGTACCATGTATATATATATATATA
>DWQX01006296.1:0-11559 GCA_018245475.1 Pharmacophagus antenor | reverse complement strand
TCTATACCAGTCTCATGTCCCACTTTTGAGTAAAAATGTTTCTATGTCCTCCTACACCCTTGCAATTTTATCCAATGGCCTCCAAAAACAAATGAAAACCATAAATGCAATGAACTAAATTAGCTATTTTTTTTAAGTTGCCGATTGCCCCATGTGGGGCTTACGCCCTACCTTGTGAGACACTGCGAAATGTCCATTAAATTGCATCATTAGAATTAACATTGTATAATTTTGAACTTTTAATATAAACGATGTAGAGTGCTATTTGCGGTACCGAAACATCAATTTAAAAAAAATCCTCACCAAACAATTCATACGAGGACAGCATGTTGTGTAACAAATGCGCATTGGGAGAACGCATTCGGAAAGTCCAACATAATAATATTAAATTCGTTAAGTATATTTTTATTCACTTAATAAATAAGACAAGTTCTCGAAAGTTTATTTTATTAGATGTCGAAGTACTTACACAGCCAAATGTTATTAATAAACATAACTTTTTTTTATTTACAATGATACTCTGATACAGGCTATCACTGTATTATTTTAGACGATTTTAAAATGAAATTCATATTGACACAATATTTTATTGGAAATCAGTCTTAACACATTACGGATATCTAATACGTAAACAAAAACAAATTATTACTTAAAGAATAAAAAAAAACGTTTTACAATTCACATTTTTCGCTCCCCGTGCATGATTCTTTTGGCTTTTCATTGGGCTCCTTCCTGACCGGCCCGGTCTTGGTTATCGGCACCACTCTCTCACCCTTATCGTCGACTTCTTTGCGCGGCGCTGTTATGGTTAAAACTCCGTCACTGGAGAGTTCAGAGACTACGTTCTCGGTCTCGACACCCTTGGGCAACGCGTATCTGCGCGCGAACTGCCTCGAAACGAAACCGTGCTCATCCTTCTTCTCCTCGTGTTTAGCCTCAACCACCACGTACCCGTCAGCCGTCTTCACAACTATCTCCTCCGGTGCGAAATGCTGAACGTCCAGATTGATCTGGAACTTATCCTTATCGGCCTTTATAGTCGAGCCCAGGTCACGGGTTAGGGATTCCAGGTATCCCCAGGGTCGGAAGTAATTGCGGAACATCAACGGACTGACCATGGACGTTAATATGTCGCTGGCGGTAAGCCCCATTCCGAAGTCTTGATCAGAAATAGTGTTCTTCTGCTCACACTCCGTTTCGCCTTTTACTCCAACAACCAAAACTATCACTAACGCGATCACTGAACATTCGAAGAGCTTCATTTTCACTTATTTAAATGCAGTCGGTTGTTGCTTATTCAGTACAAGCGCAATACACAGCACGAACGTTCGCTTGGTACGAATCTCGCAAAATAAATAACGCATTGGCCTGCAAAACGCCGGTTTATATATATCCCCGACATCTAGTGGCTAGTAGCACCTTCTAGAAAACACTGACGTGTTTGTCGGATTTTAATACACGTAATTACTTTTATATATTAACAATGTCGATAAGTCTTGACCCTTTCTAACTGACACCATATTATTGTTCTGTGTCATGAACAAAATATCGAAACTCGTCTCTGCTTTTTTAATAAACAAAATATATTTTTCAAGTAACGACATCTAGTGTCGAATAGCTAATTCAAATATACTATTCTGGCCCATTTTGTTCTTGCGCTCTGGCAAGTACTAGAATGCTCGGGGTGTAGTGTTTCCATACATATTGAATTTTATTTTGGATTAATCAAAATCGATAACAATTTCACTAGTAACTAATAAGTTTTGTCTTAATTTTCTTATCTTTAAAAGAATAAATCGATAATTGTCTTTATTGTTGAATATAAAATTATTACAGTAAACCTAATATTTAAATAAATTTTGTTAATTACTATATAAACTACTATGAAAAACATGAACATGAATTTTTTGGGACACATTGACCAGAATCTTATTAGTGTAATATTTCATATGGTTTATGGTTCGCACGGAGTCAAAATGGCATGTTAAGGTATTGTACAATTGAAGATGTAATTTGGATATAAATGATTGTGAATCGCAAGTTTTTAAAGGAAATAAAGAGTAAAATTTGGCATTTAATTTAACTATTATAACTTAAAAAGGCTTTAGTATGCAAATAGTAATTAGAAATTAATATCCTGCAAACGCCTCTCTTAAATTACTACATTTACATTTATCGCTTTTTTTATACACAATTTTCTGACTACTTCTTTCAGTTTCAAAGCGTTGTTAAATATAATTAGATAAACATATTATGTGCAGTATGCTTACAAATCATTTGATTATTTACTTACATTATACGCATTTTAATCAATCCAAATAATCGCAATAATTTTGCAAATTTTATTTTAAAACATTTCATTTAAAAAAAATATGTAAATTTTTTTAAATGAACTGAGTCCATATTTCTTCCAATAAATTTTGGTTACCGTAATTAGGTACATTTTGCGCACTCATACGAAGTGATACAAATTCTCTATATATTATATCGGTAGGAGCTCTACCGTATAATTTGAAATACGAAATTTTGACTTAGTTTACTTGTATCTGTTCTGATACCATTGATAATATTGTTTAGTTATTATAGCTATAAAAATAATATCTGATTACATAAAACACGGTTACAATAGATGGTACATATAAATTGAACTCACAAATTTTGTATACAGTATACACGTTGCATTTAAAATTGATTTATATTTACCTTAATAATTAATAATTTAAGAATAGAAATAATAATTATATTGCGGAAATTAGTATGTACATATGTACAATATGAAAATTATTTTCTAATAATCATTTTCACAACATTGTTTGAAATAATCTACATTTGAGTTTTCGATTTAATGATAATAAAACTTAAATATAATAAAAAAAAACTAATCAATATAAATAAAGTCTTTAAGGAAATTGGGAATTTTATTTTAAATAATATATATACATAGCTAGGTAGTTTTTATTATATTTACTTAATCTATGGATATCATTAATTAATAGCCTTAGAGGATATCACACACAATAGCGTCTTTGTTTTTAATCACAAACAGTCATATTTTACAACTGTAAATAACAATAAATGATGACACTATCTATTCATCACTTTCATTGAATAACATTATAGTTTTTAGTTTCCTAACAAATGTTATTTTAGATGCAGTTCTTAGATATAACTCAATAATTTATGAGTTATCTGTGAAAATTAATAAAGACGTCTTTAACGTCATGGCTACGAAACGCCGACATGGAATTTTATGTCAAAATATAACATTCAATTTTAATTATATAAAGTGAAATGAAAACATATTCTTATCATTGAGTGAGTTGAGGAAGAATGGCCCGACGTTATCGTGACGCCGCTGCAAAATTGCAGCAAAATGTCCAAAAACATTTGCAGGAAATGAAAGACCTGTCTTCATCAGAGGACGAGGAACCGTTTGAAACAAACGTACTGGACGGAGTTTTTCAAAGTTACTGGAGAGGCGGTGGTGATTCACAATTGCTAAACAGAACAAAAAATCTTCTAGAAGAAGCTATAAGTGGTCGGAACATAACCTGTCTCATATGTATAAGTTCAATTAAACGTGTTCACGCTATTTGGAATTGCGACCACTGTTACTCATATTTTCATATTTCCTGCATACAAAAGTGGGCAAACGACTGTGTAAGTCTCAAAAGTGATGACAATCATGGCCCTATTGCGGTTTTCGTACCAAAAAAAATTGAATGGTGTTGTCCCAAATGTCGGCATTCGTACAGCAAAGAGGAGATACCGCGTAAATATCGTTGTTTTTGCGGCAAAACCGATAATCCTCCATTTCATCCCTGGCTAATACCACATTCGTGTGGCGAAGTTTGTGCAAAAAAACTTTCGAAGGGCAATAATTGTAAACATAAGTGTCTTTTGCTCTGTCACCCTGGACCATGCCCACCTTGTCCACAGACTGTTAATGAAGTATGCTACTGTGAAAAGGAACATAAGAGGGTTAGATGTAGTGCAGGAAAATGGTCCTGTGGGCAACAATGTAAAAAAACTTTGCCATGTAAAACTCACAAATGTGAAAGTATTTGTCATGAAGAAAGTTGTCCACCGTGTAGTTATACAAGCTTACAGCCATGTCAATGTGGTATGGAAAAAGTAAAACGACCATGCAACAACCTTAACTGGCATTGTGAGAAAAAATGTAATAGATCATTCTCATGTGGCTACCATAAATGTGGGAGAATTTGTCATTCGGGTGATTGTGGCCCATGTCCCAATTCTGGTTTAATGTCATGCCCATGTGGTGCTAATCAGCGTTATCTACAATGTCCCGATGTTATGGAAACTTGTCTGGGAACATGCAGCAAAAAACGAGAGGATTGTGAGCATTATTGCCCTGAAAAATGCCACAAGGGACCATGTCCTCCTTGTCAAGTTGTAGTGGAAAAGATTTGTCAGTGTTCAACACACACTAAGGCTCTTCCATGCAGTAAAGAATTTAAATGTGATTCAAAATGCAGGGGCACTCGACCATGTGGAAAACATGCATGTGGACGAAAATGCTGCAACGGTAACTGTCCGCCATGTGAAAAAGTCTGTGACAAACTATTACAATGTGGCAGACATAAATGCACTTCAATTTGTCATCATGGACCATGCTACCCATGCCCGCGAGAGTCTAAAATAACTTGCAGATGCAAAGAAACATATGTCACAGTACCCTGTGGAAGAGAGAAAAATATGAGACCTCCTAAATGCAGCCTACCCTGCAAAATTAAATATAAATGTGGTCATGTGGATGAAAACCAACATTTATGCCATTTCGGAGAATGTCCACCTTGCAAGGCTATATGTTTCAAGACTTACGAGAAGTGTAATCACAAGTGCAAGGCTGTCTGCCACAAATTTGTAACAGTTGTGTTCAAACAAGTTGAGAAACCTGCCACACCATGGGAGATACAACCACCAAAATCAAAAGTAATGACTTTGGATTGTCCTCCGTGTGAGGAACCAGTTCCTGTCGCTTGTTTCGGTGAACATGAAGTGGACAACCAACCTTGTCATGCAGCGGCTCAAAGACCATGTGGTAGACAATGCGGCCGGCCACTTGAATGTACAAATCATACATGCTCACTGCTCTGCCATTTTTACAACTACAATCCTAATCATCCAAATGTGCCTTATTCATGCAAACCTTGTGATAAAGAATGTTTGGTAATCCGTCCAGAGAAGTGCACTCATAAATGTGCAAAGAGGGGCTGTCACCCTGGACCTTGTCCACCGTGTGATATTCTAGAAAGAGTTCGCTGCTATTGTGGTGTCACAGAACTTTATATAAGATGTAAAGAGCTTATAAAGGCAACAGAACAAATGCTTTGTTGTCAGCAACAGTGTCCAAAAATGTTGGAATGTGGCCACAGATGTAAGAAACTTTGTCACTCAAATCAATGTAAAGATAGCCAAATATGCTTGAAGAAAACCAAAGTTTATTGTCCTTGTGGTAACTTGAAAAGAGAAGCACCATGTAATGCGGTTAAAGAACAAGAAATAAAAGTTACTTGTGATAAAAGCTGTCAAGAGAAACAAGAGGCAACTAGGATCGAGAAAGATAGAGAACAAAAGAGGTTAAAAGAATTGGAGGAAGAAAGAAACCGCAAGGAGTTAGCTGAATATGAGTGGAAGTTAAGTGGCAAAAAGAGAAAGTATAAGGAAAAGAGAGTAGTAATTGATAAGGCAGATAAGAATTGGCTTCAAAAATATTGGTTAATAATATTGTCAATAATATTCCTTATGACAGCAATTTTGTACTATGTTTTATGTATATGATAGAATTAGTGGAATATTTTAAAATATCATTAATTTACTTCTTAATGCAAACTTGAGTTAATTTGATGAAATTTTACATGACATAGTTATAGTGCTTACACAATTTACATTCTGTGCTCAACTGTTTCATTACAACAAAATTTGTGAGAATATGCCGAAACTGGGGATAAGTAAGGATATATATAAAAAAAGTAAACGTCATTCTATTCCCGGGCCACAGGAGCAGAGATGTCAAGATAGTGGAAGGGTTTTTCAAGAAAAACCCACCTGGCTAGCTACCACCCTGAATGTCAATCTGCCGACATAACAGCATTGCTGGCTCTCACATATATGACTGCCGGAACACATTCTGTAGTATTCTAGGTGAACACGCTTCACTAAGTACGACCTCAATGTCATTTAACATAAGGTGAAATCGAGGCCAAGTATTAGCCAATAATTAAATAAAATAAAGACAATCCATACTTAAATAGTTAAAATGTAACTATTATTATCTATATTTATTTATTATTATTTATTGCCAATAGAACAATTTTATCTACTCAAAGTTTGTAGTCTCTAATTCATATCTAGATATTTATTTTTACTTATTATTAAGTAAGTAAATTGTCCTATAGGTTTTGTTATTCAAATAAATGTAATAGACCAATATTAATTATCTAAATACAATGTATCATAATTTGCTAAAGACAAAAATAAAAGACAATAAATTACTTTATTTTCTTGTTTTTTTTTTACAGTCAGTATACCAGTATTGTATATATTTTTATATAAATTCGAAATTTGACTAGACAATATCATCAAATCTATTATACGCCTATCTTCTTTCTTATATATTCACGACAATTTTTTTCTTACCAGATGTTTAATAAGTTTGCTTATGAAATAACCAACCCGCAAATAAAGATATACTGAAACAAAATCACAATGTGAACAGTTTTTATTCTTTTTTTTTAATAATTTAATATGATCTTTAAGTACTTAGGTGTTTAAAATTTTGTTAAAAATTTTGTTATTTACACAGACAAAACTTAATTCAAATACAAAATAACCTTAATCAGATATTTATTGTAGTTTTTTAGTGCTTGCAAAGGCAACTTTGGCCGCTAGAATTATTCTTACGGCGGTAAAAAAATTTAGACACCTGAAATAATTTAATTAAAGACAACTCGCAGAAATAATTCTCTGAGTTTTTATCTGTTCTATAAAAATTTTGTCATTTCTAGTTTCCCTGCTTACGAGACGAATTTTATTTAATATTAATGGTAACAATCTCGAGGTGTATTCATTCAAAGAATTACTATTAAAACCAGACTATTGAGTAAAAAGTTATGTACTATTAAATAAAAAACCACAAAATGTAACGAATTTCTGAGTCCTGTACCATAAACTTCAATAAAACACATTTATTGTCATTATTATTTTATTTTCTTGTAGTGAAAATTAAAATTTTCTGCCTTTTACAGAGTTTGAGACACGAGTTCGTAGAAAAACGGTAAAGACAGACGGACGGAAAAAGCTTAATAATAGGATTGCGTGTCATCCTTTTGATACGGAACCCTAAACCGAAACCAAAAAAATACGAGTTGAATTACGAACTTCCTGTCGCCTGTTAAAAAATACAGGCATTACGTTTTTTAAATCAATTTTGTGCATATAGTATCAAAATATTTTATTAATTGTAGTTTAAAAAGCTGGCATCCCCTTTTAAAATTGCCATTCTCTGATTCAGTCCCTAACATGACTTTGTAAATGAAATAGAGAAAGAAAAATTTATTGTGGCAACAATGAGAGCAAGACACACTCCTTCACTTGATGAGTCCATCTTATCATATTTTCTCTAGATGGTTATAGTCAAAAAATATATGCATTGTTACTATGACAGTTCAAATAAATTTGTCATTTTTTTCAACTGCTGAATGTTTTTAATATTATCTATATTTCTATTAGTCATGTTAGGGGACGAACATCGTAAAAGTAACTTATATGTAACTAAAGACGTCGCTTTATATCCAATTTTTTTTGTAACGTAAAAAAACCTAAAAAAAGACGAATTATTAATTATTTTGTACACAAATTGATACAAAACATCTTTAGAAGAATATCTTCAATATGTTGCATTGATTCAATAATATATTACTTTAACAGGTATTAAAATTATCATGACCATAGACGATAAACTATACTAATCACTATAACTGTCATAACATTATATCGAGATATAGTTAATAAGTTTTTTTTTATTAAAATATGTTAGCTACTGTTGTTATCAGTACATCCTGAAATGCTCATGAGCTTAGGTAAGCCTAGCACTTGATTGTTAATTATATAATAATGGTACTCGTTGCTACGTACGTGTTCGTTGACTTAGAAACAACTGGCTTACCAGTTGAAGAAACAAATCGCACTAAAATTACCGAGTTGAGCATGGTGGCTGTGAATCGACAACATTTACTGTGTGCTGTTGCTGGCTCCGCTCCCAGGGTCCAGAACAAACTCACATTGTGTTTCAATCCTTGTAGGCTGGTACAGCCGGGGAGCACGAAAACTACTGGGCTCTGTAACAATCTTTTAGAGCACGAAACGAAGTTTAACGTGGACGCTTTCAAGGCTATAGATTCTTTTCTTAATATTCTCGCAAAACCTGTGTGCTTAATTGCTCAAAACGGACACAACTTTGATTTTCCGATTATAAAAAATCATTTAGAGAAATTGTCCGTTAATTTTTCTGATGATCTTTTATGTGCCGACTGTTTGCACGCCTTTTATGATATATTAGAAAAAAATCAATCGTCAAAAATTATGAAAGCAATAACACAAGAAAAGTCCTCCAGTACAGAATCTGTATTAAAGGATAGTGTATTTCACGATGTAGATAATCAATTAGCTATGCAAAAAGTTAATGAGTCAACTCCGAAGCATCAAAAAATCAAAATGAGTGAAAAGCAAAAGATGGAGCAAAGGAAGAGATTGTCGAAAGTTCGAAGAAAATTTCCATGGAGTGAAGGCACAAAACCGAAAGACAGTTACAAACTGCAGAATATTTACGAAAGAGTGTTGAACCGTCCTGGCATTGAAGCGCATCGAGCGGAAAATGACTGCATAATGGCGTTAGAAGTGTCCACGGCGGTGGTGCAAGAATTCGTTGAATGGGTTGATGTTAATCATTGTTTGTTTGCGGATGTGAAACCTATGACCATAGGAGTTCCTCTCGGAGAGTGACAACACGCTTTTTTTTATTTCATTTTTCGCTCATTTTGTTACGTGTTTATTTACAGATAATTGCATAATAATTATCATATTTTTATATTTCACAATATTGTGATGGATTTATATAGTTATAATATTTTAAGTAGAATTTAATTTAAAATTAATTGTTGACAATTTTTATATGTTTTTTTTTATACAATAGTAAGTTTTATGATAAATTGGAATGTTTGGAAGAAATTATTTCTTACTTACTAATTATTGTCCATAATGTTATTTCTACTGCTTAAAGAGTGATGCTTATTATAGTTGAAAATAACAATTTAATGAAACTATAAGAAAGAAATAGACTTGAGTAGATATAATTGATACTGAAAAAATATAATTAATTACCATATAAAATCATTTTGCACACAGTTTTTTCAATAAATTTCACTGAATATTTTTTCAAAAATATTTAATCCCCTGCATATGTTGCGATAATTGTGAGAATATAAAACATATCTACACCTTTCAATGATTTTAAAGTGAACCAAAAAATAGACAATTTTCTGTTCAATTATATTTCTAAAAGTTTGCAGGCATGTAATATTATTTTGGGCACATGATTGATCTCCATTGGCTTTAATTTTTTTTTAAAGCAATTTAAAAATTTATTTTTAACAAATTTTCAACATAGAGAATGTGTAAATATATATATCTATATATATACCCCCATATAGGAAGTTTTATAATTTTTATGGTTTTTGTTTTTTATATGATTTATACCAAATTTGTAGCATGTACTTTTTTAATGATACGTATTTAATTAATAGTTCATGGGGGTATATAGGAAATTTTATAATTTTAAAGGTTTTTGTTTTTTATATGATTTATACCAAATTTGTAGCATGTACTTTTTTAATGATACATATTTAATTAATAGTTCATGATGGTGCTATGTTGAAATAACTATTATAAGAAACACTTAATTCACACATCACATTATAGCAATAAAGTTACAAGATGTTGATAAAAATAGTTTTTCTTTTTATTTTGAATATGAGGCATTGGCGAAAGTCCGGCCGTTTTAATCGGCGTTCGGCGTATGTACCTATAGGAAATCAACCTATGTCAAATATAATTTTTAATGATTATCTGATCGTCCAACAGTGTTACCAAAACTTTGCAGAGTAAGAAATTTTAGTGGAATACCTTTTAACATATAACAGCACAATTATTTTACAAACATTTCCAGATAAAAATTCCATTATACTAAAGTTGTAGGTGATAAGGATAGGGGGTCCTTATCATCCTTCCAATGGTTTCGAGGAGGACCATGGCAGGACATGGTTTCCAGCCTTTGTGGTGCAAACCGCGAGACTTCTGGAGTCTGCTTCGCGCAGAACCTAAGATGGGCTGAGGACGACCACCAAGGGGGTTTTAGTGGGTAAAAATCCTACACAACCCTGACTTCCTCTCAAAAGGCAGGTTGTCTTCGAAGACCCTCCCCCCCTATAACAAAAAGGGGTAAAATAGGAAATACCCGATCTTGTATGTGCCAAAATCCAATGAAACGTGTACCATTTTAATCGATTTTAAACCGACACTTCAGTTTTAAAGTGAAAATGTACCGTTTTAATTTCAGGCCTGTTGGTGCTGACCGGCGTGTTGTGGGGATGTACAAACCCATTCATTAGGAAAGGTACGAGGGGCTTGCGTTCTGTGAAATCGGAATCTAGATTGGGTCAGGCTTACGCGGAAATCTTGTTCCTCTTCACTAATTGGCGGGTAAGTGGCATCACTAAGGAAAGAACTAAAAGAGGTTTACGTTTTCTTCATTTTTAGGGCTCCGTATCTGAATAAAACTAATTATTTACTTATATCAGCTGTATCTGTCAAGTGCGAATAATAACACATTTTTAATTGTAAAACGAGACGTCAAACGTACGCCATGTACTAATTATGTTAACGACTTATGATATAAATATATATAATGGACACATTACCCAGTACGCAGTCTTATCCAGTCCAACGAGCGATGTGGCTAAAAGACTGCGGTTTGATCACTGTCATCAAGTATGGCCGTGACACGGTTTAGAATCGCGTAATTATATTAATTTTACATATAAAATTTTATTGATTGTGTTTTTGCGCAATGTAATACCACAATTATCAAGATAATCATCCAAATAATCGCTATCCATCGGGTGAACCGCTCGCACGTTTGCTCTTTCTATAAAAAAAAAAATTATCAACTCTTGGACCGCTGTGGGCGCTCTTAAACGTTCTTTAAATAAATCTTGCGTTTGTGACCCTGAAAGCAGCTATAGGCCCACGGCATGAATAGGTTTTCTGATACTAAAAAAGCCACCAGTTACGCTTTGCGATAGTGGATCATATTGGCTCACGGATCACCGGATCGTATCGTCGAAAAGACTAACAGCGCAAACTTCACCGAACTCAGCAGCAGCAGCAGCAGCAGCAGTCGCGGATCACCGGATCCGTGGGCCAGTTCCGATGAAGCTGTAATAGTCGTCAAAAAGTCTGACAGCGCGAACTTCACCG
>DWQX01006295.1:0-11560 GCA_018245475.1 Pharmacophagus antenor | reverse complement strand
CCGGGAGCACTTCCGCCTTCTGGCTCCGAAGCACGTCCGGACGGCGGGTGCTCTCAGAAAGCTCCTCCCCAACATCGGAGGACCCTCCGTGATTTTCCGGCGTCTCTATATCGGTGTCGTCGGGTCTATGACCCTATCCCTATACGGGGCACCGGTGTGGGTGGGCGCTCTGACTAAATTACTCTGGCTATATTAGTCCCCACCCAAAGGCGAGCCCTCGCGAGCAAACGCCGACGGGGCTGTGAAATGCATCCGCGTGCCTGCAGGCCCGCCAATTGATGTGAGTCGGAACACCATGAGGTTTTAATGCTTATACCGGGAGCTTCATTCCCGGGGAGTCTCACATAACTGCTCTGAACCTTCCCT
The DNA here is from genome assembly GCA_018245475.1 of Pharmacophagus antenor. Lineage (NCBI taxonomy): Eukaryota > Metazoa > Arthropoda > Insecta > Lepidoptera > Papilionidae > Pharmacophagus > Pharmacophagus antenor. The sequence goes on along the minus strand of DWQX01006295.1, from coordinate 11,194 downwards.
GGTCGGGTTAGTTAAGATTTAATATAGATGTAATTTAATATGCTTTCAATATTTTAGTAGAATTATACATTTTTTTTAAAATCAATCACAATCATTTTGAAAGTAACACGCTCGCGAAAATAAGAAGAAAGAACGTTATGTTGACATTAATAAATCATAGGTAAATTTCTAATATCAAAATAAATTATACCTTATTTATCATTTGATCATGACCTACGGAAATTTTAAAAGTTAAGCAATGAAACAATTTTTCATTAAGAGAATATGTAAAACTTTAAATAACGACTATAAAACATATAAGAAGATAAAAAACGTACATAGCTTTTGGTTTTTATATGAATTAGGAATTAAAATATTATGTGAATTTCATTTTTATTCTCTAGTAATCCATTCACAGATTAGTACTGTTTTGTCAATTCTTCTTCAGTTGTAGCATATCATCTATGTTCTTATTGATAAATTGACTGAATTTGTTGACGTGAATCTGGCATAGTTTGTAGATTTTTTTCTTTACACATTTTAATAAATTATAAAGGTAAAAGCAAAAATTCTTCTATACTGTGAAAAGAGATATTCTTGTTTCACTGTCAAACTGTAGATGAATATAGTCCTCTTTGTATACATACTGTTAAATAATACGTGGGTGTAGGGGGAAAATCCTTTATGAGTAATACGTATATCATATTGATTAATTTTTTTGTTCATAGCTTTCAAAATGTCTCTTTATCCATCGTTAGAAGATATGAAAGTTGATAATATGGTGAAAGCCCAAATGGTTCAAGATCATCCTCCACATAATGATCCGGCAGTGATGGGAGAGCCTACTGGTCAGGTTTACCCTGCACTGGGTGATTATATGGGTCTTGAATTGTCGCCTGCAACTATTGCTCTAAATATGCCTGAATACGAGATAAGAACTGTAAGTAGTGTTTGTGATTAAGACTGTATTCATATAAAATATTTTTAATATAACCCATGATAATGATTTGAAAGATAACAAAAATAATTAAAATTAGAATGCACCACATAAAGTTTAAAATTTTTTTTACTAATTATGAATAGTTTGTTTTGTTTTAGATCTTTGATAGTTGTTTTGTCATTTATAGTTATTATTTGATATTATGACATTTATTTTATAGATACAACCATCTGGTGCAGTAAGTACTTTAGTTGCTCCATTGTCTTCACAATCTGTAAGTTTGGCTAAAGCAACTGTTACGCAAGCAATCAGGCAGGTTGTGCTTTGCAAAGATGTACATGGCAAATGTGGGATAAGATTGCACTCTGTAAACAATGGAGTGTTTGTTTGTTACGTTTCTAATGGTAGTCCAGCAGCTCTTGCGGGGCTGCGTTTTGGTGACCAAGTGCTGGAGATAAATAATGTTGCATTAGCTGGAATGACTATGGATCAATGTCATGGTATACTGAAAAATGCTCCAGCAAATGGTATTACTATGGCTCTCCGAGACAGGTATAATACTGTTCTGTACTCTAACATAATTTTACCAAGTGCTTCTTTTTACCTCACAGCCTATGTATATGTACATTGTATAAATACAGCAATATAATGATGGATATACAAGTAACATACATGTTAATGGAATTATTAATTTCTTGATTGTATGTACACCAATTTATCTTTTTACATGATAGATACAATCGCAAGAAATGATGTCGAAAAAAATAATGTAAACAATATATTATTGATAGAGTACACATAAGACTATTTCATTTTGAAACATTTTGTATTCATTGAATACATTATAAAAAATAAAATTAAAATAAATCTCACTCTTGTAAAATGGGCTGTGGTGTGTAAGATAATTTATTATAGATAATATATATTTTTTTATCTTTGACATTGTTAAATTTATTACACTAGATGTATACAATCTTTATAATTTTGTTTTCAGACCTTTTGAGAGAACAATTACACTCCATAAGGATTCTCTCGGTCATGTTGGTTTTCAATTTAAGGATGGAAATATTGTGGGTTTAGTAAAAGACTCATCAGCAGCTCGTAATGGTTTGCTAACAGATCATCAGATACTAGAAGTAAACACAGTAAATGTGGTTGGTATGAGTGATAAAGAAATATCGCGAGTTATCGAGGCGAGCCCCTCTGTTGTAAACATTACTGTTATTCCTAATTACATCTACAAGCATATGATAAGCAAGTAAGTATTATTATTATGTAAATAATCATAATAATAATTAATTAAAATTATTGTAAAGTATTTAATAACATTTAAATCATAATTATTTTAATATTTTGCTGAGTATACCCTTTCAAATTATTGGTTAATAATTTCGTTTCTTTTTTAATGATTCATGATATGGTCTTTCTACAGGATGTCAACTTCACTGTTTAAAGGACAAGATCGCACTCCTGCCGTTTAAAAAGGGTATATTATTTGTTTGCACTACATTACACAATTTTAAAATACACATTTTGATTTTTTTACAAAACACTTTATAAACGTGTTTAAGTAAGAAAAGTAATTATATTGATTAATAATTATAAATTTAGCATTTATATAGTTAGTAGGGGCTGTGAGGATAAATTCTATACAAAAACAACTCTTTATAAAGCTAAATTTTAAGCTACTAAAATGTGTATGACAGATTTTTTTTGATTGAAATTACATTCTTTAAACTATTATTCACTGAATAGTTTAAAGAATGTAATTTATCAGACTAATAAAGTTTTTGAATATGACATAAATATGACATGATTATAGTTATGCATATATTTCAGTTATTGTATAACAAATGTAGGATATGGTAATTATGTTTATTATAGATTTAAGGTACACTTAGTAAATAAAATAATGTTTATTCATAATCCTTAATACATTCCCAAACATTTTCAAACCATAATTTGATAAATATGTAATTTCATAAATGTTAACTTTCAATTTAAATACATTGAAATTGATTATCAAATTAAGGATCCATCTTTGTATATTTGTTTTTAACTATCAAAAGTATAAGGTATAGTATTGTACTGCCATAAATAATTGTAATTTTTAATATTGTACTTTTTTGTAAATGGAAAATAAAGTTATAAATTTTTAATGGCCGTTTAATTTTTGAGTTTTTTTAACTACTGCTTTTTAATACAAATTATTTTTTATTTCTCTGTTAACAATAGAACTGATGCTAATATTCAACATAAAATAATTACACCTCGGCAACATATACTAGAAGATGAAGATACAAGCTTGTCTTTATCTGTTTGTAAAGGTTATCTCAGATATGTAATTCATGTTAATGTGATATAAAATAGAAACAATAAGGTCGGAGTAGAGTTCAGTTGTAATTAAAAATAATATTGCAAAGCTCTTTTTATATTATATGTATATAAAAATTGGTATAATAGACTATTATTCTGGTTAAGGTATCCTGTTAAAGAAAAAGTTGAATCTAAAGTTGTGTCCTAAAAAGGTGCAAATAAAATAGTCTTTTAAATTTTTTTCGTTTGAAATATAAGTAGATAACTTATAAAGAGATAAAAAATGCAGGAAATAAAAATGAACTACAAATGTGTTACATGTTCTGCTAATAATTCCATTTCTGTAATTTAACATTAGTTAATTTAGACTTTTTTTTTAATAAACCGTTTTGGGACAATGGTTTTAAATAATAATATACAATTTTGGTTTTAGCAAAAGTTATTTTAATGTGCTCTGTTAATCTCGTGTACAATTTTTATTACTCGTACTTGATTTCGTACGACATCTACTAGAATAACATTTTCTATAGATTTCTACTAAAGTAAATATTTTTTAGATATATTTTTCTTAGGTTTGGATTAATAAATTTTACAATACTACATTAATTAAGTCTTTAATTATCTAATATGTAACGATATAAATAAAATGGATATTGTACATTACAAACATGATCTTGGTTTCCTTAACAAAAAACTTTTGGAATACGATCTATAAATAAATTTAATGTTTAAATATAATTAGTAGATAATTTGAAAAGGGTTTTGAAAACTCCAGTTGGGTTTTAAAACTATTTCTGGACAAGACCATGATTTCGGTATAAAAAAGCTGTCATTTTCTGAAGGTGGACAGTTTTTGCGCGCGAAAAATTCCATTGCATAAAGGCTCCACAATAGACCTGAAATCCAAAAACGTGCGAAAAGTAATGCATCAGTTACAATATCGTTTTAAATTTCATTCAAAAGTTGTCAGTAGTATAAGTTAAAAATGTCCTGTTTGAAAGAAACTGTTTTGGAAGATGTCTCTCTTATAACATCACCGGGGTTTATTAAACCTCTTTAATATAATTATGTTAATCTAAAGTAAGGCCTGCTCTATACAGAAATTATTGGTTCACAAATATATCAAAATATACACTACTCAAAACAAAATAAGGGCCGCTAGTTTATTTCCATTTAAGTGCACCACCATTTTAAGAACAAAAATAATTGGATGTTATACTTATGTTTTTCTACGATTGTCGTCTTAACTTGTTTCGGTTATTTTAGGAAAAAATGTTCACTTTTTCAATTTTAATTGATTCATTTATAATGTCGCGTTATTCATGCCACCAATCCCAAGGCCCATGGATACAATTTCAGCAACCAGAGCCATAACTATGATTCAAGAAGGACGTTCTCAGCGTAACCTGGGTTTGCAGTTGGGTTTTTCTCCAAGAGCTGTTCAAAATGCATGGAATCGCTTCCAAGAGACCGGCAGTGTTGCCAGAAGACCCCGTTCAGGTAAAGTTCCTGTAACAACGGCGCACGAGGTTCGGTACCTCTAACTACGTGCTCGTCATGATGGTACAGTAACGGCCCGTAAGTTACAGTGATCAAACTATACGTAATCGATTGCACGAAGACAAGCAAATGTCAAGTCGACGAGTTTTTCGAATTTCTCTGACCAGAGTTCAACGTGCAAACCGTTTAAAATTCTCCCGTTAGTATTTGAACTGGGGGATTAATCAGTCGGGCAAGGTGCGTTTTACAGAGGAGTGCAAAGTAAATTTTTTTAATGATGATCGGCGTGTTAGGGTGTGGAGACGACGCGGCGAGCGGTTTTCAGAGTCCTGCATCCACGAAGTTGACTATTTTGCTGGTCCCAACGTAATGGTTTGGGGTGGGATTAGTTTACAAGGTAAAACCGAGCTCACTATTTTAAATGCGGGAACCGTAACTGCAGATCGTTACATCAAGAACGTCATCAGGCCTCAAGTGATCCCATTTGCACAGCGAGTGGGGCCTGGATTCATCCTGATGCACGGCAATCCCCGTCTACACACAGCTCGATCGACCTAACCTTGTTCTAGAAGTGTCTCGTATTGAGGTATTACCATGGCCAGCTAACAGTCCGGATTTAAATCCAATCGAGCAATTGTGAGACCAATTGAAACGAAGAGAATGAGCGAAGGGTCTATAATCAACAGCAGGTGATTGACGCTTTAAAACGTGCCTGGGAGGAGTTTCCAGATGAAAACGTGACGAATTTGATCCAAAGTATGCATACGAGGCTTCAGGAGTGTATTGCTAAGGTAGGAGGACATAGTCTTTACTAAAAAGAAGTAACAAAAGTGACAAGAACAGTATTTTGTCTTTTTTCGGTGGTTTGTTTTGTTCATTCAAAATGGCCAATTTCATTATGGACTTAAAAAAAAAACAATTCAAGAATATTATTTTAAACAATTGTTAGCCTATATTATAACCAATAACTTTATTTTGTAGTTATATAAGTTAAACAATATAATGTCTTTATTGTTTTCATGGTACAGCAATAAATCTTAGTGGCCTTTATTTTGTTTTGAGTAGTTTTTACGTTTATGTGTGAATAAAACAATATTGCAGACCGGGTATTTCAGCAATTGTAAAATTTAGGAGAATTGTGTTATCTTATCTTTTAAAAAATGAATTAGTCATTGACTTAGTGCTAGGGTAATTAATATTACGGGGATCAATAGCTTATATTATAAATATAATATATTATCTAAATCTATATAAACTATAATAAGAAAATGTAAAACGTACCATTACCAATGAAAAATGATAGCCACATAAATAAATTAAGAACGCTAGGAAATCGACGCCCACTTGAAGCTGTTAGTGGCAACATAAGCATTCCAAATACTCCGAATTCTGTCATAAGCACCGGGTAGAAGAAACCAAAAGACAAGGACAGAACTACTTCATGAGCCACTGATGACACCTTAAAAACAAAACACCTTCATGACATTCTATTTCTACTTGTTATAGAGTTGATAATTTACGTTAAATTACGTTTGGATTCTATTTTCGTCTTCGGTGTGAAGTAGAACTATATTCAAAATAAAAACTACCCATTTTCTTTAAAGTTTTCAATAGCTTTAGTTTCCTAAATAGGATGATTTTTTGTACCGTTGACAAAACCGATAGTAAGATTACTAAGTGTAATTCAACATTGTTTCGTCGTGGTCTATAACAGATAGATTTGCTTAAACTTGCGGTTTTTATTTAAATCAAAAGATTGATTAGAAACTTACGAAAAAAACGATTAAAATTGAAATGCCCCGTCCAACTTTTGGTGCAAGTGGTCTGTATATGTGATTATGTAAGTAAGAATAAACAACGCGGTTCCACGCGCGGTAATATCGTGAAAACTGCGAGGTAGTCCACCATTCCTAGAATAAAAATGTCAGGTACAAATAGTGTCATAAATTGTTAATTTGCAATTAATTATTTATTTTAATTTGGTAAATAGAAAACAGTACTAACAACAAGATTTGTTATAGAATTGTTGAGAGATTATAGTTTACCAATATTCCTGAAAATTAAGTGGCAGAGTTAGGCCGTTCTTAATTAAATTACCCGGAGGGATAATCCCCTTACCATTTTCAATGCGCATCGGAGCCTACTTCACGTACCTTATTTTATTTGAAGATTTTCAATTTAATATTAACATTTAACGTAAGAAAGAGAATTTAAAACTTAATTATTTACTTCGTAAAATAGACGATCGCCGAACATTAACATTTCAGCAAATGCATTATGCCAAGCGTGAAGCAAACAATAGAAACCACACAGGAAAGAAATAACTCCTGGTAGTACACAAGCAAACATAGCACGTACAACAGTACCGGCTTCTACCTAAAAAAAAAAAAAATTGGTTACTGCAAGTATCCTTGAAATACGCCTTGTCCGATTCAATTTATTACGGTAAGAATAGTTTTTTTGAATATTGTCTAAATACAAGGAAGATAAAAGCAACGAAAATCTCATAAATTGTTTTGTTTAATTTAATTAATAATAGACTGGGGTAACTTTAGGTATGCTAAAAATATTGCCGCTGCGGAAAAATCAAATTGTGTGACGACAAAACTAAATGTGCAATAAAATGTAACAATAGTCAAAGAGGTATGGAAATTGTGATTATAAGGAATATTCGAATCGGTTATTACTATTTTTGCAGAACACATTACTTAGGGAAGGGTCTTTTGGTTAAATTCCAGGAGGTAATCGAATAAATTCTTATTTTCTCTTACTTCGTAGAATATTATAGATTGTTTTTTAATTAAAAGTAAATAATCGGAAGGACATGTATGTCTATTTTTTAAACACTTATATTTGTTTTAAATAAAGTATTAAAATCTCTGCCATAAATTAATTAAATATAATTTATGTGGGTGTTACGTTACGTTACCAGAATATTTTATATATTAATTCATGTAGATGATAAATCATAATTTATTGATTATATAAACATATCAGGTATTAGTTATTAATTGTTTATTTTTATTCACTAATAAATTTATTTTAATTTAAAATATATTTATGTAAATGGACAAATTTAAAACTTATTTATTCCTTTACGTTAGTTATAAGTTTATTGTAGAAATGTTAAATGTGTAGGAATATTTAATTGTAAGGTAAATTTATAAATAACAAGGGATACTTACTTTTGGCTCTTTCCCATAATCGGACCAATACGGTAAAATAAATCTTTCCCAAAGAAAACTGTTGTAAAATATTATAGCCGCAACTTCGACGAAATGGAGACATACCACACTCCATCGAATTTTCTTACTCCTTTATAAAAAAAAAAAGGATTAAATACCGTTAACCACATTTATGACAGTATGAAAATACTAATTTGTATTGTAAATTCGAATTATAATTTTGAATCTTTGAATTTACTTCCTACGATAACAATTTAAACTAATGTTTTCTAACTTTTAATTCTTTCGAGATAAAATACATAATAAGTTTATAACACGATTAGCTGCGGCTTTCTTTAGTTGATTGCTAAAGTTAATTTGTTAAATAACATTATGGTAACTTACTAATATACACACATCAAAAAAGTCTAAGCAACACATACTATTTCAAACTATTAATCAAATATTATAAAATTTCTTACCAAGTAGGTAATACCTATGCTTTTTTGATCTAAAGGACATACTGGTTGGTTGTAAAAAAAATTCCAGTATAATTTGTTTTTTTTTTTCACAAATTCAAATATGAATGCATTTGTTCGAATTTTATATCATTTTCTTTGCTTATTAAAATTTAGTATTCTGTATTAATTTTATGATTCAATCAATAATTTGAAAAAAATTTTGAACTAATTTGGATTTTGAGACATTTTTTACGTCATGGAACGACGTCATTTGAACGCAGTTGAAATTCAAAGAAATATAGGGATGTTGCAGGCGGGAAGAAGTCAATCTCAGGTATCTCGATATTTTCGTGGCAACAGAAACGTTATTTGCCGTCTTCATCAGCGTTACATTAACACGGGAAATCCTGCTGACTTGCACCCAGGTCGAGGAAGATGTACAACCACATGGCAATATCGATACATACAACTGACTGCATGACGCCAGACAATGTTAACCGCCCGAGAGATAGGTTTAAGGTTACAAAATTCAACTGGTGTTGTTGTTAGCTGCCAACTGTGCGAAGTCGACTGCACGAGTATGGCCTACGAGTACCTCGGGCTATTAGGTGCCCATCTATACGTCATGGGAATCGCGCTGGTCGAAATGATGGTGTAGGGAACACATTACATGGACCCGGGAACAATGAGATAAAATTTTATTTTGCGATGAGTCTCGATTTGGGTTCAAGCCTGATACTAGAAGACTAAGAGTGTACTGTCGTCCTGAAAATATATGAAAGACAGGTGCGTTCAGAAAGTGCATCCATACAACGGCTCAACAGTTATGGTATGGGCGAGTATTATGAAGAAAAGTATACTGAGTTCCTTTTTGTAAACGGTAACACGAATGCTGCAAATTCCGTTGAGGATGTTCTAAGGTATTATGTCCGTCCATTCGCACAAACGATTGGCTCCGATTTCACGTCGATGCATGACAATGCGCATTCGCATGCAGCTTAGCACACACTGGAGTACTTGGCAAGAGAAAACATCCTGGTATTGCCTTGGCCTGCACAAACGCCAGACCTCAACCTCATCGAGCATCCATGAGACACGCTCCAGAAACGTGTTTTAAAGGCTTTGATGGAGTGACAACAACCCAACAACTGATGGACCTACTAAAATTTAATTGGGAGCAATTGCCGCAGGATAACATTAGCAGTCTCATTGATTCTCTGAATAATTAGTGCCAGCAAGTTCTCAATAACAAAGGAAGCCACACTTTGTATTAATTTATGCAATATTTGTGCAACTATTTAATTTTAGTTTAAGTTTAGTTGATTAGGCACCTTAATTTGTACTACGTACATACAGTACTTACACGTAATTGTTGATAATTTAGATTATTAAAAAAAACAATTGTTGCTTAATATTAAAAAAGCATTAAAAATAATATAAACAAGAAAATAGTAAGGATTTAATGCCAAAACACATTGTAAAATTGAAATTTCTGTGTTGCTTAGTCTTTATTGATGTGTGTATTTTAAATTTTAGTGTTTTATATTAACGAATTTATTATTTTAATTTAATTGACAACACTTATATATTTATTTAAAAATAATACTTACCTTGGATATTCATCTCTGTACACTAAAGTTGGTGCAAACAGAAAATAAACGTAATGTTTAAATGTTGGCAACGGCGTACGGGCATCTAAAGTTTTAGTGGCGCACGCGAATGTTGCAGCGTGAATTTTCATTGCAAATCTGAACTGAAATTTTAAAACAATCTTTTTGTTCACTGAATATTGAGCAATTGGTTTTCAACCTACTAACAAATTTAATTTAATTTTTTCTCTACTTTTCCCGCTTCTTTCTGTGTTGTTGCTATTGTCATAACTATTTAATTTTTTAATGACATCTTTCAAACCGTTTGTATTTTATTTGTTATAATTATAAGTAATGTTTATAGAAAATAGAAGTAAATTTTTATCATTACTTTAACAACTGTACAATGAAACAAAACTGTATTAAGTTTTATTAATCGAAAATTATGATTGATATATCGCTAATTTCTATTATTGACGCCTTTTTTAATGTTAAATATTGTGTCACAGTAAGCTTTAGAATTCTGACATTGTATTTGGGGACTGGTTTCAATATTAATAATATATAAAACACATTGTGCACTGCAAGTATTAAATTTTCTAACACACAGTGCGTGAATAATAAATGACGAGCTGACGTAGTGCGAGCGGTCAAGTGTAGGCGGCAAGAATGGGGCGGGTGGCAGATGGCCACGCTCTAGGTAATGGGATTCCGTCAGCGCAACCGACGCAGATGCCGATATATAAAATCCTCAGTTTCGGGTCCTGACAAGGGTCTCGACTGATTTATATAACATTTCACTTTCGCTGTTTTACCACCACGCGACCTGTTAATCTACGTAGTATACAATTAACGCCGCTTAAAAAAACGGTCTGCGTTTAATTAATATTTGAACAACATTATATTACACTTATGAAGCTTTGTAATTACAAGGTACGTTATTTAGTACTTTTGTTTTTAGAAGTTCGCGATTGCTTCTGTTACGAATTAGTTTGACGTCAGATATGAAGTCAGTTTGCTATAGTTGTTGGAAGTATTACTTTTCTAAATATAATTTACCCACATACCTAATCAATGTTAGGTCTGAACTTTCAATTGACCGTGTTACAAATTTCAATGTCAAATAAAAAGTGCTTGAAAAGCAACAATACATATGTATGCCTTCTCTGCTGAAAGACATTTTTATCTTAAATAAACTTAGAATAAAAATTTAATTAAAATGAATTAGTATAATTAATATAATTA
>DWQX01006294.1:0-11562 GCA_018245475.1 Pharmacophagus antenor | reverse complement strand
TATATATATATATATATATATACTAGAGATGTGTATGTATGTGTATTAATAGTGAATAACTAGTGAGTGTATTATTTTTTGCAATCTGTCCCTTACTATTTTACATGCATACTTTCAAAAATATTTAGTGCTGAATTTAATGTATAAAATTTAGTTTGTTATTGAACTTGAATTGTTGGTTACCACATTTCGCGTTATACGCGCTACGGCCGCGCACCGTTCCCCGCACAGGCCCCACAAAGAAGAGGTGCACGAGAAACACTTAGCACTGTTGACACTACACTTTACCGCCGATTCTACTTCAGATCCACCCCGAATGGGACACTTTGGGAGCTGTAATTGTCGCTACGGATGCAGCAGCCCCGTCCGAGGAAAGCCTCTTTGCAGTTACTTTGTTTTTTCACTTTAATTTTCTTTTTATTTGGTTAAGTACTTTTCGCGGAGAATGTCATCGATTTATTTCTATGATAATAAGACGATTTATAATTATTATATTTTAATTTTTATGTAATTGCTAAAAACTAAGTGACCTTCGAAGAATAATATTAAAAAGCTAATACTTTGCTACTATACTCCAGTAATTTCCACCATTATATGTGTTAAGTATTTGGTTTATAAGAATTAAATTAATATATTTAATTCTTATAAACCAATGTGATAATTATTTATAATTTAGTATAATTAAATAAAGTTGTAACAGTTACCTTCAGTTTCATTTAAAATTATTATTATATATGTAATATAAAACTAATTACGACAAGTCAAGACAAAACTATCTGTATAGATAATTTTATTTTTTATTAACAAAAACATCAATATAACAATTGATATACTTTTACATGACGACTTAAATAACACGAGAATGATATAAAATATTGTTTGAAACAGTAGCGCGTACGTAATGAATGGCCGGCACCGTATTATAACCGGACTGCAAAATCTAGTTTGGAAGGGGAGTGCGGCAAGTTTGGTGAGCCTCCATGGCCAGACGCTCACCACACTCCGGCGTGTACGTCGCCCCTCGTGCGCGACAGTGCTGCGTCAAAACGACAACGTCAACACAAAGTAATTTATACTTTTTCTATATAACTACAGAGTTAAAGTTTCCTTATTAAGAAATAGATCATACGCCGTTACAGAATTGAACAGCTCCAGCAGATTGCTATAACGTGTTCTTTGTCGCTTTAGCCACGTCCCTCTCATACAATGGCATACTTATTAGGGATTTAGTCCAGATATTAGTTGGGGTAGGGTATTGTTTGGGTTTTAATAGAATTCAGCGTCGCCCCGGGAGGTTGGGTACACGTAGAAGCCAGATCCTTGTCGTATAATGCACGCGGTGCGCGCCTCTGTGCAGTAAATTGTTTTAGGAGTCGTAAAATGCGCTGTTTTATTTTGCTCGAGACGTCAACTGGCCAATACGACATATATTAAAACATCACTATGACGTCTATGCAACTGCAATATTTCTTATTAACTGATGAAAATATTATACAGATACAAGTTATGTCTACAAATCGTCAAAATAAGCGACAAAAATAGTAGGACGTGCACGTACCTAAACATATATGTTAAAATCTGTTTAAGCAACTTTAGTCACATCGTAGTAAAAATTACACTAAAATAAAGTAGAAATTTTATGATATTTTAAGTAGTAACATAGTAAAAACAACAGTAAGTAGGTACATAAATTATGAGCTACATCCACTTATGCAACTTTGTCAAAGTAAAAAAGGTTTTCTCTCTCTTCTGACTCTTTATATAGACACGTTAGTGTCTAAAGAATATTGTCGCAGACATTTATAATTTGTGAAATTCATTTATCCAAAAATCAAAACTGGTCATTGAATAGTAGCTGAAATGTATGAAGAATGATATCTGTATTTGCCTTTCGGGATGAAGTTTGTTTAACGGCGGGCATTTATAGTTGGATGCACACCGCAGAGGAAGAGTGGAATGATGCACGGAGATGTGCCCCCAGTGCGTGGTAGTGGATCGATAGGTGCCCCTCGATCGCGCCCCTTATTGAAAATTATAACAATGGGACACCGCGCGCTCTCTGCCGCCCTCTTAACACTCACTGATTTCGGCAATGCAATGTGGATACGTCCATTGCTATATAAACTTGTAAAATTTTCTAATAGAACGATATCTTCTCCAATACTTTCTTTGAAGTTGTTAATCAGAAGTACATTTCTTACATAAAACGAATTGCGGTTAAGTTCACCTCATTGTAAGTGTTGCACTTGATAACATTTGACCTCAATTTTACGTAATGTTAAATGGCAATGAGCCTGTAAATAATGAAACGTGCTCGCCCAGAATGTTATGGCTCCCATATGTATGATTATTGGAATAGAGCAATGCTTTTATGACGGCAGGTTGGTGTTGAGGGCGGTCGTTAAAGTTTGATTCAAAAATACCACCATCCAAACAAAATTGTTCAAATGTTTCTGGAACCGAACCTGGGATTCCGTGGTTCAGGGAATATTGTAAATCACAACATTGCACTGGTTATCTCAAGGCTAATTTGTCTGTGTACTTTTATTACAACTCCTTTTATTCCATAACACAGTAACATAAACAAATTACAGCTTAGCGGCAGAAATAGATGTAAATTACAATATCAACGTTAAGTTCCGTATTTAGCCTCTTCTATTTCTTTGTCTTATTAGTTAATTCTGTTAGCATACCTAAATCACATTAAATAGTTTCTTAGCATAAACGTAATTTCTTATCTGTAACCACTTCATTTACGTTCAATTTGTATTGCTTATATTGCGCAAATTCTATCAGCATGTCCATACGCAGACATATATTATGCGGACGTGTTAATATATCGGTCGAATCGACTCTGAAGGGCCGAGGGCGGGCGGTGTGCAGGGATTATAATGAGGCGCAGCCCCACTAAGTATTTTCGACATGCGTTGCCGTCACCCGGCAAACATTCGGAAGGCCGTAGGGTAACTGGCGCATTGCTCCATCTCGCAAATAACATCCACCGATGTGTTTTAACGCATAACTCGATACGCCAGTCGTAATATTACGATTTCGCGTTGACTTTTGTACTCGATATTATCTCTAAAATATATTTATTTATAAAATGTTTTATTTTTATCATTCATCGTATAGTCAGTGACGTAATATAATAATAAGTGAAAGAAAGACATTTGAGTGACAACAAACATTGACAATATTTTCCAAACTGTAAGAGCAGGAAACAGTCAGAAATATCAAAAATTAAATACTGTACCCATTTTTAATTTAGTTGTAATACTTCTAATAGCGATAGACTGAATATTTTAATGAGTGATAATCCATACTTCTATTGGCATTATTCAGCAAAAAATTATTACGTAATAAGTGATAGAATTAGGTATTCGGACGTATTTAGAATGTAAAATCTTTAGAAAAAGCTTAAAAGGTAATTGCAGTAATCTTATAAAAATATCAACATGGAGACTTTCTACAGTCTTTATTGAAATTGTTCATCGTTGATTCCTATAGACAGGAGTCAAAGATTTTTTCTTGTCTTTTCTGGAAGTGTGTGTGTACATAGGCTTGGTCTCTCAGTCCGGAGCACGCGCACGATTTTTTAGCAATGTTTTTCCGCTTCGTAGAATTAAGATCACCAGTAGAAAACTTTGTTGGCAAAATACAGTGGAACTAATTCCATTATGGTGTCGCGTGGGTGCAATAAACGGCCCACAATGCGGCCAGCCTAGTATCTCATTAGTCAAGAGACTGTCATTGTCACATTCTTACTGAGAACGCACCGAAATCGTCGCTTTGTCAGGCTTCAAAACTATTGACGCATTGTTTCTAATCACATTGTTCACTTTGTTCAATTGTTAAGAAGTTAAATGTTGTTAAAACTATTGTTAATGTATTTGTTGCGATTGTTCGGCAATTTCACGCATCCACGGGAGCTTTTAACGTGTTTTCGTCGTTTAGAATTATCACTTTAATTGGTATCGACGGGGATCTGTCAGTTTCTCGAGAATAATTGCAGGTATCCAACTTCTCTAGTATTTGTAATCATTGTGAGGTAATTCTTTGCAGCTTCACCGCGATCGTCTCTATTCGTTTATTTTGGTAATTAGAATAAATAGGCACTGAAAAAATAAAATTTGTTTTCAAATAACCTCAACCTATGTTAGAACTACGTTTGTCTGCCGTAATTGTAGGTAAATAAACTTAAATATATTTAGGGTATTTATCATGCCACTGATATTTAGCATATTTTCGACAACATGGGAATAAGTAAAATTATGTTACATTTACTTTTAGTATAATAAAAGTTTTCCTGCTAAAGATTGTTTCTTGTGTTACCTG
Source organism: Pharmacophagus antenor (assembly GCA_018245475.1). Classification (NCBI taxonomy): domain Eukaryota; kingdom Metazoa; phylum Arthropoda; class Insecta; order Lepidoptera; family Papilionidae; genus Pharmacophagus; species Pharmacophagus antenor. The sequence goes on along the minus strand of DWQX01006294.1, from coordinate 7,227 downwards.
CTGTACTATCTCTTTGTACTGAATATCACTTTAATGTCTAATGTAAATAAAAGTTTTATTCATTAACATTCCAATGAAAATTGACAGCAGTCTTGCTACATCTTGCAAATAAAAATAACAAATATTGTTATAAAATATTTCACAAAACAAAACTTTCATCGTTATGGTGCTACTTATTTAACAAGTCATTATAAATCATTTTTTTCGGTTTCGTAAATTTTGCATATCGTAACATTTAAGTAAAAACATGCTTAAATAACTTTTATTATTAATAATAATACATATTGTAATAAATAAAAAAAAAAACAGAATTTTATTGAAATGATAAAAAATATGAGTAAATAATAAATGATACATCGATTGAAAATGAAAAGTTTCGCTATGCCATATATATATATAATAAACATGCCACATTAATTTGAAAAAATAGGGTTTCTCTAACTATACAAAGAATTAGAAACAATAAAAGTAACACCAGTGGCAGAACAATATTATTTACGACGACGGAAGCCGTTTTACAATGACTGGCAAAAACTTTTGCCATTTGCTATGCATTTGAAAACAATAACATCCAAATATAAACATTCTTTGTATACTATTCCAAGTTTCTTGATATGTACATTGTTTTCGTATTAATAATTTATTTTTAAATCTTCAAATATTAGGATGTGTAACTATTTTCCAATAAAAAAATTTTAACAAACATTATATTAAGGTACATACTTTCTGTATTCAATAAGATTTCATAACACAGTTAGTTGTGATCATTAAAGACTAGATTTTCGAGAGCCACTACGACTGCCGTTGCAATTTGCTTCTCGCTCTATATTCTTCAACCCTTTCTTTTTATTTATTTGCTCGGAACTGTTGTTTTATTGCTCCGGTGATAGATAACAGTATAGGCGTTAACGGGACAAATGAACGCGACGACGTCGTCGCGCGGCGTCCCGTTACCGCCAAACAAACGACTAACGGTACGAGTGAACCATTTTCGAGCAACCCTTCCAACTATTATGAATACATTATTACACAAGGCACCGTAATAGTGTTACCGTTGTACACAAAGGGTAATGTTACTCGGCCTTGAGAAAGAAAGTACAAAGGACTTTCTCCGTGAAAGGATTGCACTGGACAGAACGTTTCCTGCTCTCTAGCGTGACTAATTTACTGTACAATCATCCCTAAGATCGTAGCGGTTAATTTTTGTTTCACTTAATGGTTTGATAGTGTAGTAGAAGCAGTGACACTTAAAATATTTGATTCGTCAATTAAAAATTAAAAATCAGAGCACAATAATTTAGCTATTATACTTTTTAAACGATAAGCATTTTAATATTGAAGGGTTACTTGTTTTGAGCATGGATGTAAATGTTTTATACATAGAAACGATCATCATACATTTTTTTTGTTAAAGTATTATTTTCTATAAACTAAAATATAATGAAAACATTTATTTATTAAAATACTTTACCGTGTGTAATGGCTAAACCATTTTTAAAATTAATTCTAATTTTATTATTATTAATATATTCCAGAATGAAAAGTTTTATAATTTAAATCTACTTAATAATTTTTAGAAAACATTTCTATTAATTTAACATGAAAAACTGACCAGCGTTACTACTGGAACAATACAGATTATTACGTTTCACATTGAAGAAAGTGTCCAGAAGTAATTAAACCAATTATCTTAAGATATGATTCAAATAGTCAACGAAGTACCGGGATAGAAAGGTAGCAAATATTGCCAACTGCATTGTAGGAAATAGTGGTCTCCTTTATGGTTAAAAGAGAAGGTAAAACATTATCTGGTATACAGCACCTTAAATCCAAAGCAAATGTGAGAAGTAATTATGATATTTTCTTATCATAATTACAATTACAGGTAAAGTGATATTTTAACATTAAAAAAATATTTATTTGTACATCGAAATTCTTGTTTTTGTTTTATTTAGACCGAGTCTTAAAATAAAGTGTTACAATGACAAATAATTAAATATTGCCTCTATCGCTGTGTATGTTATAATCGATCCCTACACAAGTAGACATGCGTAGTCAGTTTGACGTCCCGATTAGCGAGGATTAGGGCTGTTTGTCCGCCATGATGACATTACGGCTGAGACACCTCTGCGTAGGATGATCAAACATTGACACAGGTAGGCGGCCAGTTGACGTCGGTGAATATAAATTAATAACAGATAAACACATCTCCCCCAAACAAACAGAATCGTTTGTAATATAACATGACTTGTATAATATTTTATATTAAGTCTCACTATATTGGATATTTCTTAATTTGTCATTGTTATTTTTACATTGACCTCAAAGAGAACTTCAATTAACTTCACGTATCTGTAGGACAACTCATTGTAACATTTTTGTTTAAGTAAGATGAAAAATTAAAGTAAAGTTTGTGCAACTAATACTACTCATTTATATATTTACAAACATTCCATTCTATAATATTTTTCTCGAAATAAAAAGACCAGTAAACAATTAAAAATCTTAAAAGAAAAGAAAATTTCAACAGAAATTATAATAATAGTAATTAGCTCGTTTATTACCAAAACTTTACAAAACTTAATTTTTTAATGTAATATACCTTCTCTACAGATATTAACAATTCCAAAATCAGTCTGCAATATTTGTACTGAAAGAGTAGAAATTTTTAATTATTTTTTTTGGATTTACTCTTTCCTTTAAAAGAGATATCAAAATTAGATTACATAAAAAAGGGGAACTTCTTTGGTCGTCGGTTAATAGGCAACGAAATTTGTTGCAAACCATGTTTAACAAAGATTAAATGAAAATATGCGACTACCCAAGGAATTGCTCTCTAACGGAGTCTTAGCTGTTGAGTAAGACAAAGTCGACTTAATCCGGGACGTCTTTATTCGCCGACGGTGGAAGAGGCTCGAGCTATTTGGGGACGGATTTAGAAGATTAACCGGCGTCTCCTTAACGTTGGCCGGCTTTAACCCGTGTAAAAGCATTATGCAACACGACATTGACATTTATTGTTTAAAAAACGATAATATGCTGACCTATGACCTATATTCTAATTACATAATATTAAATAATTATTTTTTTATCGGTTATGGGCTAACATTTGACTTCAATTTCAACAGATGCAAGTCTAAGCGCGCTCGGGCAGAATACTTCCAGCTCTCATGTGTATGAGTGCCGGAACTCAGCAATGATTTTATGGTAACAGACTGACATTGAAGGTGATAGCAAGCTAGAGGATTCGAAAACAATGTACCATCATCGAGACTCTACCACATATGTAGCCGGGAATCTTACCCGAGACCTTCGTGTTGCAAGGCAAGCCGTAAACCATTGCGTCACGGAGTCAGTCATAGTTTTTATTTTTTTTTTCCTTTAATGTGCACCTTTATGGAAGATTTATATTAAAAACCCCAAATATCAAAATTGACGTATATTTTCAAATCACGAAAAAGAAACAAACAAAGGTCGGATAATTCGAAATCAAATTGACTTATATAATCAATTAAATTTCGAATTGTTAGACCGTTCATATTCGAAATTCAAAATTTAATCTGAAAACTATTAAGTCTAATCCTAAATGGCTTGACTAACTGGATATTGCGAGCGGCGTGGTTCACTCGTTTTTTTTTCCGGCGTCCGCGAGCGGCAACAAATTGAAATTCATTAGTGTGCCGCGGCACCATCGGCGCTGGCGTTAAGGAAAATTAACGAGGCATATATGAGTTAACACCAGCGGGCAACGTGCGAGCCGCGCGGACCCGAGTGGCCAGCGAGACAAGCACCGATCGATAGCAAGCAATCCGTGACACTTTTTTTTACACCAAAAATACGCCCGTCAATGGAATTCTGCGTATTCATACAACGGTAATATGCTTTTATGATTTATAGGTTGGTAATACGTTTTTACGTTTTGATTTGTCGGTAATGTCATTTTAAACTACGATTTTGAAACGTAAGTATTATGTGATGAGGGTTTCTGTGGTTTTGGTTCGTGTTAGTGTTATCAATATATTTCTATGTTACTTTATGTAGTATAGAATTATACGTATAAAACAATAAACTTTTGTAAATTTAGTTTTCTTCTTTAAAAGGGACCGACCAGCATTGTTATTAGCTACTAGTAGTAATAATTATTTACTAGGACTAGTAGTAATAACTTATAAAAGTCGGTTAAACTGTCTAGATTTTTTTGTTTAGGGTGTTCTTTAATGTTAATGTAACATTTTTTTTTCGTTCATGAATAATATTGCATGGATTATTTTTTATAATAGCAGTCCCAAAGACTTTTTTGACAATTTCACAATATCTAATGTGAAAATGAGGCATTAGATGGTCAATAGACAATGTGTGCTCTCCCCGCATACTCTGACTTTCAAACGTATTTCCGCCGGAACACAGCAATGCTGTTATAGCGGCAGATTGACTTTTAGGGTGGTGAAAAACTAGGCAGGCGGATTCAAAAAACTCTACCATTGTTTAAACTCCACTTGAGACCTTCGTTACATGGCAAGCTAAAACCATTCCACTATAGACATGGATAATATTTAACATTGCAATATCATTGAGAATAGAAATAAATCTATAATATTAAGATTATTGACGTACGCTCTGAATAGCATTAGAAAAATATTATGTATATTTTGCGAATCAATATTATAGTTATGTAAAAAAGGAATATAGAGTTTTAATTACTCATTAATTAGGTAATATCCGTGTCTTTATTATATATGTGAACAAATAGAGCGAAATTAAGATAAACGTTTCATCCACTCACATTCGTTTTTCATAACTTTCTTTCAACGCTTGTGACAGATTTATAATCGTTTGAGAACCGTCTTAATGCGCGGTAATTTGTAGCGGACGTTTTTTAACTGATTTCAACCTCAGACGATTGTCCCGCCGGGTTCAATTGAACGAGGAACGTAATAAATTAATTGAGAACTGTGTTCGTCTTCACAATTGTTCGGATTAGGTTTGTTAAATGTGTTATTAACCGTACCAATTGTGGTAAGTACAGTCTCGGTTTCTATCTGGATTTTTTTTGTGTCACATCTTTAGTGTTTAAAATTAGGTATATAAAATCTATGTTCTGACATATGTTATAAAATTGTGTTTAGTGCAGTGATTGTGCGGTATCTCCGCTCTTGAAACTGCATTAAGAGTAAATTTAAATACCTTACAAAAAAAGTCTAGAGCTTTCTTCGTTTTTAAAATTGTTCGTTGTTAAAAGTTCGATGGTGTTTTGGGATTTTTTGAATATTTTAGATTTTGATACTTTCCAATTTTTGTGAAATCAGTTTTTTTTTATAAAAATAACGATATTACTCTTCCTAAATCTAACTGTATAAATTGAGTATCGTTATAGTTGATGAGTATTACACTCAAAGTAATTTTTTAAAATACCAGACCCCGTTACAGCCATTAATGTAAGGAATAAGTTTGTCTATGGCTATGTTTGCTAATAATCATGATTGCAATTGTAATATTTTCAATAGATTGAAACTATTATTTCTATCGCTTAACAGCAGTTATTGAACGTTATTGTTCTGGTGTTTAAGTCCTTATACTGAGACTTATCTTCTGTGTTAAGGCGCAACGACAAATATTGTGAATATATAGCAGTGGAGGTGAAGATATAAATAAATCTACTACAATGAACATTCCAATACTTTCATTAAGTATAATACAAATGAAAACAAAAATATCCGAGATAATACGTTATCTGTGTGCAATTTCTACATGTCAAATAATTTTAAAATTGACAGATTTTGTTCTTTTTATTATTCGCCAGTTATGCCACAGATATAAAGAATATTGTATCACTGTTAAAGGAAGATCTTATCTTTTACCACCACATAATCATCTCATCTTAGCTTATTTGTTAATAAAAAGAAGGTCCAAAAATAAAAAGAAATATATAACTTAAGAAGTTTTCAGATATATATAGAATACGAAACTTTACTATCAATTCTCTTTTGAAGGCATTTGTGTATTACGAGAGGTGGAAAAATGTCTGAAACCACTCAATCCTGAAATACCCGCAGTAAGCTTAGCGCGGGGCGTGCATCTCATTTGAATTCGCGGCCTCACCTGTTACATAAATTGAATAATGTCGGAGGCGAAAGACGAGTTATGGAAAATGTGAACAGAGGAATGTGTGATGTCTATTTCAGTTTCGCCCATAGGCACGTGCCTTGAAGGTTTTCCATAGTTTCATATCTACCGCTAAGACGTTTCTACGACACTATACAGAGCACATAGTTTTGAGACTTCATGTTAAAATCAATTTACACTAGTTATTACACTTTAGTATTGAATATAGGTTAACAGCAGTCGCTGAGTTGTTACCTACATAAACGGTTTTCGGAAAAATATACCTACTATCTATAAATATTATAAAAATTAAAACAAAAATGTGTCGAGTCTTGGTAACCGACAAATATACCACGGAAAAATTGTTTATCAGTGTATTATCTATACATGTAAAAGTACAGTAACTTGGTCAAATCTGTACATTGAATATTTTTTTGATAATTTTTACCAAAGTGCACTTTCTGGAGGAAACAAAACAATTTTTTTTAATTATGTTTCTCTGTCCTTTTGACCGCGGATCGCGCTAAAACTACTGAACAGATTTTCATGAAACTTGACAACTACTGGGTACTTTTCATCCAGTAAAAAATAAGAGTTCCTGCGGGAGAGGGTAAAAACGTTCTCCTGATACTCAATCATTACAAAAATAGTAAAATATTGCAGACTATTTATGGATTCAATTTAGGTTACTTTTTGTCCCAAAAAAATAAAAAATTGTCATAGGATTAAGTATACCCTATTTATTTTACAAATAATCACTGGATAGCGTTAACGAAAAACTTTGATTTTAAGATTTCATGAATGTAATACAATGAGAAAATTCTAGGAAATTACAAAATGGATCACTACTAAGCAAATCAAGTTCAGTAAAAAGGTAAAACAAAGTTTATTGAGTTACGACGAGCTTCACTAGGACAGCTAGTTATTGGCGAGCTGCGCAGCCACCAGGTTTGGTCGGGTGTTCCGCAGGGGTCGGTTCTAGGCCCTCTCCTGTGGGACATCGAATTTGACTGGGTGCTGCGCGGCGTGACTCTCCCCGGGATGGATATCATCTGCTATGCAGATGACACCCTAGTCACAGCCCGGGGGGAGTCATTCGAAGTGGCCGCACACCTCGCGATGGCC